>WBNM01009907.1:0-105337 GCA_013399055.1 Ramphastos sulfuratus | reverse complement strand
GGGGGGGAGGGAGGTTTTTTCTTTTTGACAAAAACCAGCAAATGGCCTCTTGAAAACAGCCAGAAAAGTCTGCCCTGCCTACATGCAAGTCTGCAGAAGAGAAGAGCAGCAACAGCAGCACATTTCTCATTCAGTCACTGTATTTAATAGCTTTTTCATGCCTGGGCTGCTGTACAACACTGCTGTTCCCAGTGTATTACCTCCCTCACAAAACGCTTACCTTACAGAAGCACACCATCTCAGAAGGCTGCTGCAACCTTTTAGAGATGTTATTGTTCAATATATGACCTTGTTAGAAATCATTAAAAGAACAGCTACTACCCACAGCCAATTAATCTGAATTAAAGTAAGAAGAAAAGTCTGGCAAGAGATTTATTTTCTCTGAACTGCAGTAAAAGTACACACTAGAATTTTTGTAGGTTAAGGGAAAAAACCTCCCATTGCCTAACTTCTGAAAGAATACCCAATAAAAATAGCTCAGACAGAAAAGGACTGAATATCCTGCCTGTCAGATAAAGCTTTCAGGATGTGATTAAGTGAAACTTGCAGAGAACTTTTGCTATGAAATGAAATACCTCTTACAGAATGGTAGAAAGTTTCTTACGATATTTGTAACAGAATATAGCTCTGAAGAGGTTTTCAACTTTATTCTTCATTATATTAAAAACACATGTTACTGCAGAAGAAAGGAAAGCCTAACTTGGAAGAGAAGGGGAAAAAAAAATCTGCAAGATCCATTTAAAAAACATAGGTATGAAAGTGTTCAGTGCTGAAGGTAACACAGCTGTGCAAAGCCATCAGAGAATTCTCCAAGTACTTTGATAATAAGATAATTTCTTTTGAAAGTGATTTTTTTTCTACTCTAGCTGCTTTAAAAACAAATCCTTCACCTTTCTCACTGTCACTGTGGTTATACATCCACAGTTGTGCCAGAGGTCACCATCTTCAGCTGCTTCTCAGAATCACAGGCATGGGAATGAAGATCAGTTCGGACCTGCCCGTGGAGCTCCCACACGCACCCTTCCCACGCACTGTGCTGGGCGACCAAAGCCTAATGGAACTTTAATACCTCAACTGCATACACATAAACCCTGCAGATTCAATACCTGGAGTGAACTGCAGCTCCTGTTCTAACCCATGGGGCTGAGTGATCTGGGCAAGCACCATTTGTCCCATTTGCCCAGTGCTGAGGTCCCTCACCTGCCCTGCAGCGCAAGTTCAGATTTGCTCTTAACATGCAGCTGGAAATGCAACTTAGAAACAGATCCAGCAACCAATTAATGTTCTCATTACCCGACTCTGGCACTAATTCTCATTCATCCCAAATTCCTGACTACCTGGCTATGAAAGAGCTGAGGGATCAGGCCCCTCGACAGGAAACAGCTCTAGAGCAGCAGATGCAACTGGCTGAGAGGAGTTACGTTCTCTGCCAGAAATAACTCGTCCAAGCTGAAACACTTTAAACAATAACATTTCTACTTTTTTAAGCCTTGCCTGAAGAAAAATAAGTACAAAGAAGACTGGAAAAGCTGGCATATTTATAACCCCAAACAAGCCACAACACAACCAACTCAACAACAGTTTAAGAAAGTCTTGCTCTTATAAAAAGGAACAGCAAAAGTTTTGGAAACAAAACAGAAAATAGGTTAAAAAAGCTTCATCAAAACATCCACAGTGAACACTTCTTTAGTTTTATGGGCATAGGAAAGGAGGTATAATAAGGGCATAAGAACACTAAGAGAAGCATAATAAATGAGAGATTCTAAGAACAGTTGAATCTCCACTTTAGAGATTACTGAGAAGTGTTTTGTTTCCTTGATTTGTAAGTCGATTTCGACCTAGCAATACGCTGCTGTTCATTTTGTGGCACAACTGTTCACTTTGTTTTCTTTGACTTCCCGAGAAAGATAAGACCTTTGTTTGCCAGCCCATGAATTACCAAAGAATAAAGGAGTGCCTTCAGGGTCCGGGGTTGCTCGTGTGGCACTCCAAGCACCTCCTTTGTCATTCACTATAGGGACCCAAAGAAAGGTGGAACTAAGGTTTCAGCAGACCAGTTTACTGGAAAGAATACTTCTTGTACTGAAAATCTGCCTGCTATAGCTTCCCCCTGAAGAATAGCAGAGCTCAAACACTAGAAATCATTTTCCTCAGTCCTACATGACACTTGAGGCAAATTAGTTTGATGTACATATTAAACCCTCATCAGTTAAGCTCAGAATCTGTAGAAGTTGATGGGACTGACAAAGGACATCTCAGAATGGCAAAGCTCACAGCTTCACAAGTTTCATTAGCTATTAACAGTCTGAATTTCACAGATGTCATATTACTTAACATGAAGTTTTAAGCTTTGAAGGAAGACATTTAAACCCATAAAATATACAGAGCCAGGGCTGCAGAGTGTGCCACACTGTGGAGGCTCTGCTGATTGAGAAATGAATTGCTCAAGTTCTGAGGCCCACTGGAGAACAAACTCAACCTTATAGATTCATAGAGTTGGGTTGGAAGAGACCTTCAAGATCATCCAGTTCCATTTCCCTGTCATAGGCAGGGACACCTCCCACCAGCCCAGGTTGCTCAAGGTCTCATCCAGCCTGGCCTTGAACACCTCCAGGGAGGAGGCATCCACAGCCTCCCTGGGCAACCTGTGGCAATATGTCACCACCCTTACTGGAACGAATTTCTTCCTAATCTCCAGTCTAAGTCTGCCCTCCTCAAGCTTCAATCCATAGCCGCTCATCCTGTCACTACAGGCTCTTATAAAAAAATCCCTCCCAGCTCTCCTTCAAGTACTGAAAGGTTGCTTTAAGTCCCTTCTCTTCTGCAGGCTGAACAGTTACAAGTCCCTCAGCCAATCCCCATGAAGGAGGTTCTCCAGCCCTCTGATCATCTTCGTGGCCTCCTCTGGACCTAACTCCAGCAGTTCCAATTCAACCTCCTGTTGGGGGCACCAGAACTGATGAACCTTGACTGATCTCAGTACGTATTTCCTAAAACAGCCACTTCCTAGGAGAGGTGGGTGAACATCAATCACCAAGCACTGTGAAGCCCACAGCTGCAAGAACATCTCTGTCAGAGAACAGAAGTTGCTTTCTCCATGAGTTCAGCCTGGGGATCCCAGAAGAGAGAGCAGCAAACAGGCAAGCTGACCTGGCGGCCACCAGCTCCTGCAAAGGCACAGAAAGGAAGCTTGCTGTGCACACAAGCACAAAGGTAGAAGAATGACTTCATTTTGTACAACTCATGAACTACTTCAGCTTCCATTTCCTATGTCACAGCTATCAACTGTGCACAAACCACCCCTGGCAGGAAATGCAGAGTTCCACACAATTCCACAGAGTTTTCCCAGCAAACAGAAGAGGCATTCTGTATTTTCATACCTTTTCTCAGTTCTTAAATTGAAAATGCAAATACTCACTTCTTGCTTGTCTTGTCAGAGAGACAAAAATCAGTTCCAAAGCTTTGAAAGGTGAGAGCATGAGCTAAGGGAAGAGTGCAACAGCCCCCACAGAAAAGGTGGTCCTGTGGGAATGGCAGCTGTGCCCATCACCTACCCATCCCCTCTCGCCCAATCCACAACAGAGAGCAAGTGCATTCTGTCTCAAAGCAGATATAACCCAAGAGCAAAGCATTTGGGTGATGCACCTATAAAAGGCTCTTTATCATCAGAACATTAAAGCCACAGATAACTATTACTGTGCAGTAATCTTGTACTCTGAGCAACACCTGCTATTCAGAATTTCAATAAAAATGAAATTATTATCCTTTGTTTCATTATTATTACTACAGGCTGATTTTAGGTTAATCTCTTAAACAGTTCACTGAATTCAAATACTATTTTCATGAAACTGCATTTCACAGGCAACTGTTTGCTCTGGACACCATTTATATTCCAACTTTAACTTATTCTTCAATTGCTGCATGTGGAGTTCTGTCAGAAGCCTACTCCACACTGCAATTAGAGTGTTTGTTCAACACACACCATTATTTCCAAACACACTGTGGAAGATAGAAACTTTGATAAGGTAACTTGCCACAGAAACAGCCAAGGATGTCTACATTAATGCAGCTAACACTGCACGGCAGATTTTGGCAAGAAAGCCTTTGAGAGTCTCATAAAATGTGTTTTTAAAAGAACCCAATCAAGAGTAAAACAAAGGTTCAGAGCTAGAAACAGCAACACAGGTGCCCATTAACTTTTGGCAGCCACAGAAATTAGGACTATTTTCCACCCCCCAAAATTAGAATCCTTATAGTATCAAAAAGCTACAAATCAAAACTGATTCTCAGCCACTCAAGTGAAGCCTTGAAACGACTCTGTGCCTCTTCTGAGACAAAGCAGTGAAGAGCAGAGTTGTTCCAAGTCCCTGTGAAGCAATCAAGCACATAAACATACACCACTCTTTAGTCCACTCCAGGCTCCTTGCCATAGTTAACAGTAAAGCAAACATATTTGGGTTTCTTGCTCAGCACAACACAGACTGCATTTTCAAAAGTACTTGAACATCAGGCTTGTTACACCTTCCTATTTCAGATCCAACCAAGACTGCTGCTTCTAAACCCACTAAAAGATTGAGCCTTTATCCTTCATTTCACCTCCTTCCCCTCTTCTAAAGCACTGGGCACAACTACTGCAAGCCCTGCACGTTTCATTTGAAAGCATCAGCTGCCATGAAATGCCAGTAACAGTGGCAGGCAGGCTAAACAACACCTCCAAACTCTCATATTTGGAGCCTGCCAAGCCAGGAGAAAGTCAGACTATAAACTCCAAGCCTCATCTGGCTGCAGGCACCTTTTCCCAGCTGTGGGATCATCCAGCACAATACTTGACTTTTCCTCAGAGCAAACAGAATGGAAAACTGTTTGTTCTCCCTCAGCCTTCAAAAGAGAGTTGCTATCCATGTACCTGTGCTGGATTACAGCTGAACTACAGGTGTGCAGCAACCAGAGCTACAGGAGGGGGAGGTTTAGAAGCAGAAGATGTCACTTCTTTGTTGCTTATCAAAACTATCCATAAAGAAGGAATTTTTGATCTTTATGTTTCACAAATCCTTGCCTGCATTATTTGATCACAAACAAATCCAACAAAACCTACTCACAGTATGCTTTTAACAGCTCATTTTATCCTGATTTACATTTTAAGGAGTCCACCTACACATGGCCAATATGTGCTAACTCTGAAAGATGATCCAACTGTTTTCATCAAGTCCATGCCTGTCCAAACTCAGCTTTTCAGTTTTAACACTGAGCAACACTTAAAAAATTCCTCACAAATTATGTCACTCTGTGTATTAAAGGTAAAGCCACTCCACATTTCCCTTTCCCACCCCCCCCCCCCAAACATTATTCACAGCTCCACAACACACAGGCACCTTTCAGAGAAATGATGTTTCTGCAAACACTTTCCTCCTGGTAGCCTTAAACCCACACAAGTTTAGATTAATCTGTGATGTCCCAATGGATGGTAGAAAAAATGAGAATAAAATGCTACTGCTGCATTTCCACTGCTTGGAGTACAGCAGACACTCTAACTTTTATGGACTCTTCTACTTTATTATGTATTATTTTTCACACTTTATCCAATAGTCCTCACCCAAGCCCAGCTGTTGCAAAACTTGCTCTAGACCAGGTGTTTATGAAGACATTTCTACCTCTGGAAATCCATCAGTTACTCTGATTTATCTCCCAAATGTAAAGTTCAACAGCTTTCTACAAGGTGAAGAGGCATTTTGCTGTCATCTTTGTCCTTGTGCTAAGAATCACCTCTAACCAGCCCTGCCAAAACCACCAGGTCACTCAAAGCTATTCCTACCCCTCTGAAGCAGGTCAAAATGACTGTTGGACACCAGTTTGATTTATGCAACCTCAAACATGCATCCCTGCTTCATTTTATATCATTTCACACATCTGTCCTATTAAAAGGAAAAGAAAAATCTCACCCCAATCTCTTTTCACAAAGACCAATTTTGGAAAAGGATCATACAACATTTTGCATCCATAATATTTGATTCAGGATGGCCTCTGGGAATAGCTCATCAGGAAAATGTGAGATTATACCATCCTTTAAGAAGAAAAGAATATTTCTGTAATTCCTAAGCTACACATATAAACCAATACAGTATGTATGTATATAAACAGATATATCTGCTGATGAGGCCACACCTCAAATACTGAGCCCTTCACTACAGGATGGATGTTAAAGTGCTGGAGTGTGTCCCAACAAGGGCAACAAAACTGGTGAAGGGTCTGGAGAACAGATCTGGTGAGGAGCAGCTGAAGGAACTGGGGTTGTTTAGTCTGGAGAAGAGAAGACCTCACTGTTCTCTACAGCTCCCTAAAAAAAGAGCCAGGTGGGAGTTGGTTTCTTCTCCCTAGTAGCAGATGATGGCCTGAAATTGTGCCAGGGAAGAGTTGGGTTGGAGATTAGGGAAATTTTCATTCCTCCAAGAGTGGTCAGAGATTGGAACCAGCTGCCCAGGGATGTGCTGGAGGTGTTTAAGAAGTGTGTGGCCATGGCACTTTGGGACATAGTTTAATGGCCATGGTGGTGTTGGTTTGATGGTTCTGCGATTCCATGTGTAACACTGAGCCTCAGGGCTGTGTAGAAGCACGGGCAACAGGATTTATCTTCAAGCAAAGCACCACGTTTCAAGTGATCAGCAAGGAGTCAGTTTTATGGACCTTCAGAAAGATAAAGTGTTCCACACAGCTTTGATAGATACACATATTTTTCTTGAGCTAAGCCCACATCTGGCCTAGAATTAAAATAAATTAGAAAAAGAAGAAACAGGGCAGCACAAGTAACATCCCAGCACCAGTTCCAACATGAGCAACTCAAACCCTCCGCACAGCTCATTATGCACACAAATAACCCTGCCATGGCCTGCCAAGGGAATAAGTTCCATATGTTTGCACTTACTGCTCTCTCTGCTAAAGAGATGCTATTAAATCCAACAATTGCTTACTGTCTGCAAGAGAAGTCCTTGAACAGGTGTGGTGATCAAGTCTTGTTTTCACCTTCATTGCCCTTGGACAAAACTCCAAATTTCAGTCATTTCATTTCCAGTCACGAGCCAAACTCATCCCGTGGATGATGACATTACTTGGTCAGAGATAATGAAGGGATTCCTTGGAGGTACTTAAGTCACAACTTTTTTCTGCATCTTATTTTTGTAGTTTGAATGCAGTAACACTGCAAATACCCAGTGCAAAGCAGGTAATAAATATACACACAAAGAGAATCACATGCAAAAGTTACCTTCTAGTTCCCTGTCCATTTCAGTGATACCCTTTCACAGGAAGGAGACCCCAAAGCCCACAGACCTGTTCTAGTTGTCTGCTCCAAAGAACCAAACACTACTCTCATTGCAATGAGTGCTATCCTCTAACCTACCCAGTTTAGACCAAGACAGTTAAATGTTTAGCTTATTATAATACCAACAGGCTATTGTATTCCCAAACCAAAGCAACAACATTAAACGGATCTTTTAACAGGATCTGCAAGCTTCATAAGCTGAATAGTTGACAATTTTGGTCTGACTGAACACAAGTAAAGCCCACTCATGTGACTAAGCACCACAAGATCTCACTTGTGCTCATCACCTTCCACTAAGCTCTTTCCTAGTGACAGTATTTCCCAGTTTAAGGAAATAAACATCTTAAAGTATAGTCAAATATTTTTACAGCTGACAAGAATTCTTTCCTCACTCAACAGGAGAACTGAAGAAGGAAAACAAATAAGCAAGCAGTTAAAAAAAAAGGCAGGAGAAAAGCATCAACTGTTACTTCAATGGGACAAGTAGCAGCAATAGCCAGAAGAGCCCAAGAGACAACTTCACCTACAGAAGCAATGCACCTTTAAGGACTATATGCTCAAATTCCTGAAATAACAGAAATTTAGCTTTAGAGTCTGTCTCTTCTTTGTGATGGGAAAAGTTGTAAACTCAGGTTAAGCAAAAGAAAACCAAGTCATTAGAGCTGGTTTTCCAAGTGTCTAACTCTGCAGCAGCAGCAGTCAGGAATGAAGCCCAGTTTGGCAGCAGGGCTGGAGCTGGGCAGATACAGCCCTAAGGAAAGCACAGAGGGAACAAAACAACATAGACTTAAGAAAATGAAATTCAAAGCCATAAAATGACTGGGAAGGCTCTTTCTAGAGACTTTTAGGAGGTTGATAAAATTTGATGAAGGAAAGGTAGGGGAACACTGCCAGCACATCCTTTGAGTCCACTGTACCTCCAGCCAGTCTTGATATGATACTTATTAGCAATCCAGATGCCAGCAGCAGCCTCCAACTGCTCCCTCTACAGAAACAGCTTTGGCTGAAGCACCAGGGCACAGTGCCTGGAGAAGAGGATGAAGAGTTACACAGCAAGATATCCACCATAGGGATTGTATGGATGAGCTGGAAAAGCCATAGATGTACCAGTATTTTATCCTGAGAGAGGTCAATATCTCCGCTGCCCTAGGAATTTGTTTTCATTTCAGAAGTGTCAAGAAAGCTCAACAATGTTGAAACACACAAACACAAATAAAAGAGACCTGTGGGAATACATCAGGGTATTTATTGCTACCAGCCTCTCACTGTAAGTAACCTCCTGCCAGGCTCAATTCTGGAAAGCAACTTCTTGAACAATACCCAGCCATCACCTCTCTTTTGGTGTGGGATGAGGAAGCATCCATTAGTCCACTCCATTAACATGGAAATATTTTAATGCTCACATTCTGGCTTTTGACCTGAAGCAAGCTTCTAGTGAGCTCTGCAAGAGGCATTCAGGGGTGGCCAATGATTTTGTTATGGGGAGAAAAAAATGTTGCACTCTGAACACTGGAGTGCCAAACACCTTCTCTATCAGCTGAATCCTCACCTGCAGCACAGAGCACCATTTACCTACAATGCTTTGAGTAACAGAACACAGAACAACACAGCAGGAAAACCTGGGCTCAGCCAATGACTTTCATCTACTGCAACCAGAGGTAAAGGAAATTGCTTTTTACTATTGTAGCTTTTTGAAAAATCCACTCCTTAAAAAGATAACTTTTGGGCTTCAACAGAAGGGGTTTTTCTTAACTAAAATTTTTTGCTCTTTCTCTGAAAAGAAATTACTTGCACTGCCCTAGGCAGCAAGAAGATCCTCAATAATAAGCTCACTAGGAGATAGGGCTCTTCTGACTGCAAAGTCCAATTTGAAAGTCTAATGTGATTTGGGCAATTCAGGAATTTTAAGCAGCTCAATCTATATTTTAAATTTATTTATGAATGCTTCCTACACATTTCCATTAAAGAAAGTAGAAGTTTAGGAAAAATAATCGGGTCAAAAATATCATAAATGAACTAGTGTTTGGTAATCCTCATAAATTGTTCAGCTCTATTTGTTCAAATGAATTCAGCAAGCAACAGTAAAGATGGTTAGATAAAGATGTAAAACCAATTCAGAAGTGATGGATTCACAGAAATCTGCAAAACAACAGAAAGCCCAAAAGGTAGTTTATCATTATTATTACAGAAGGCAGTGCACATGAAATTCAATGAGAAATGCAGGAAGAAATCATGGGGTAAAGCTAAAGGTTCAGAAATACCAAAGTGGGGATGCTTATCTTCAGTCTTTCTGTGCCTCTGGTAACTAAGGCTGTGTCACTGAGAAGGAAGAAGTGCTGCTGCTGTGTCTGAAAGCAGAAATACAAATCCCAACAGGACTCCAAAAGGGCAACTTAAACATAGAATCATAGAATGGTAAGGTTGGAAGGGACCTCAAGGATCATCTAGTTCCAACCCCCTGCCATAGGCAACGACAAGGATTTTGCCATGCTCAAATCCAGGCAACGCTAACCCAAACATTTTGTTTTTCCAGATATTCTTCAAGAAGTCTTCAGCATTTCAGTCACAGAGTAAAGGAGAGAGACCAGTTATTTTGCTTTGTCTTGATATTGAAGTGATTTTCTAGCACTTAGTAGATGAACATGAGAAGTCATGAGAAAAGTACCCCCAGTATTATGCAGTTTCTAAAATAATTCTGAACCAAAATTAAGCATAAAGAATGAGAAAAAAAAAGGGGGGGGCAATTATGCCATAAAATGTTGGATGCTTCCCCCCCCCAACCAGACACTCTGAAAACGATAGGCAATGACAGCCTCCTAATTACCCCAATCCCCTACCAATTTTAAACTTCCTCTGAAATGACAAGCAAAATAGCTTTTAAAATTATTTCATTTTCTCAACCACAGATCTTTTAAGATCACACAACTCTGACAGCAGAAACTGATGTTTCTATGGTTTTCCTCCCTAAATTACAGCAGTAGATAGTGGGAATAATTAAGTATCCCAGGGAATTTTTCCTGCAGCAAGGTATTTTCCTATCACAGTCCATCTATATTTTTATTACTTATTTAAAAGACCAATATAAATACAGTGCAGTGCCTTGCAACTGTACCCCTTATGCTCAGAAACATCAAAGTCTTCCAGGCTTTAGCAACAGGAAAAACCCTCTGTCACTACTTAAGAGATGAAAATATTTAGGGTTTGGAACACATCCACTACGTAACTACAGCAGGAAAGAGAAGGTTCTGAGGAGACCATAGAGCAGCCTTCTAGTACCTGAAGAGGGCCTACAAGAAAGCTGGGGAGGGATTTCTTGCAAGGCCTTGTAGTGACAGGAAGGGAGGTAATGGATTGAAGCTGGAGTAGGGTAGATCTAGACTGCAGAGTAGTAAGAAATTCTTTCCAGTGAGGATGGTTAGACACTGGCACAGGTTGCCTAGGGAGGTTGCCAGGGGAAGTTGCCAATGCCCCTCCCAGGAGGTGTTTAAGGCCAGGCTGGATGAGGTTTTGAGCAACCTGGGCTAGTGAAAGGTGTCCCTGCCCATGGCAGGGGGGTTGGACCTGCATGATCTTTAAGGTCCCTTCCAATCCAAATCATTCTGTGATTCTATGAAACTATGAAATGAAGGTGAAGCTCCTACAGCCCTCAGACTACCATCTATTTCCTCGTGGGTATCAGGGGCATGATCCTATAGAACCAGACAAGATTATTTCAGTGTCTTGGGCTTTCAAGAACCTAGTTAGTAACTACCAATTTCCTCTTGTTTTAACACAGGGAGATGCTGCACAAAAGAGCTCACTGCAGAAATCAGAAGCAAGCTGGCCCATCAGTGGTTGAATGTTGGATCATCTGCCTCACAGAGAATTTTTATTTGACCCCAGGAATGTTGGTTGCTCAACCAGACTAAACAAATTTGATACATTTCTGTGTTAGGATTGGGGCGTGCAGATCTAAGGCAGACGGGCAAGGTTTAAGTATGGTTCACTTACAGAATTAGACAGACACATCAGTCTGCCCTGCCCCACCCCAGCCCACTCCGCCAGGAAGAATTCCTGAGCATCTCTCAAGAAAAAGAACATCTCTGGAGTGTCGACGATTCCTTTAAAGAGAGGCTGTTGCTAAAGCAGAATTACTGAGGCCTATTATTCAAAAGTCTTATCACAAGCTTCCATCTGGGATAAAGCATTATGTTGTTGTTTTGTGTTATTAACAGGCTCCTTGACTCTGTTCCAGCTTACTCTGATAGCTATCAAAATGCAGGGACCCATCTGATATCAGCGTCTGCAGGAACACAGCCACAGATAAAGGCAGCAGTCATCTGCTTGCCTAGAGACAAAACTTACTTTCTTCTACAGCCTGAAGTTAGTTTTAAACCACCTGGTTTAGATAAGTTGCTAAAGTTTTGCCTGTTCTGATCTGAACAGCTGCTACTTGAAGATGAAGGGCCAGGAATGGTTAATAACTTTAACTGGAAACACTGTTGAATCATTCCTTTTGCTCTCAGCAGATTGCGTAAAGCCTCCTCAGTGTTTCAGCCTAACCAACCTTTTAACTAGAAATAGTTATCCTGGTGGAGATTTTCCTGTCCTGGCACTAGTTTCTTAGAAGTGTCCATCTGGCTTCTAGCCAAAGCTGCAAGAGGCATTCATTAAAACCAGCTTTGAGAGGCAGAGCAAGGGCTGGGAAATTCAAGACAACCACCGAAGTCTGTGTAGGGTTATCTACAAGGCACCAGGGGCTCCTCCTTTCCCAAATTCAGAAGCATCATTTGCCCTCCTCATATCTTTCCACTCCAGCCTTTCACTTGAATATTTAGTCTCTACATGTTAAAAAACCTGTTCTGTACTGGTTTGTACAGCTGCAACTTTGATGGCTCTCTTTCCATCTCTCCTCAGTGTCTTCATGCCTTCAGTGTCTCAGACCAGATGCCTTCCTTTCACTTATCTACTGTATCAAAAGAGGAAGGTCAATAATCCATGTGTTAGGATAAACTTATTAATCAAATTATCAGATGCTAAATGAAGTCACTTGTTGATTAGTGATGCTAAGCCATGACTGCCAGAAGCAGGTAAGTTGTAGAAGTGCAACTGGTAGGCTCAAGGTAAAGAGGTTTCAATTAGCATGATAGATTTTGCATGTCATAGAATCAAAGGTTGTAAAAGAACTTTATGTCTTTTGCATAGTTAGGATAAAAGGATTAGCTGTAGGAATATCAATTTTATTTCACATCTGTAACTTAAATTTTAGCCAAGTGAAAACAACATAACCCAAAGGAAGAATTATTCATCTTGTGCAATCTCTCTTGAAAGCCAAAGTGTAAGAAATAGGAAACTAAGTAAAAAAAAAACAAAAACAAAAACCACGACACCAAAACACCACCTCTTAGGTGATAGAGCTATCTAAAAAATTTACTATGTATACTTAAAATTATAATTATTTTTCTTCTATATATAATGTGTATGCTCTGCTTTCCTGGTTAGAGGGCAGTAGATTGGGCTGCAAACCTGCACCCATGGTTCAGTTGCATTTAGCAGGAGAAATAAGAAAAAAACCCCCACAAACACAAAATAAGCAGGAAAAAAAAAATCAAAAGAACAAGCTTCAACAAGATTTAAACCCAAGATTTTTTATTAGCTTCTTTAATTTTCAGAAGTAGCAGCTGCCAGCTTGTATGGAATCAATTCACCTCCCTAGGTGCTCCTCAGCATTGCCTTCTCTATGTTCTGCTGTCCACAACTCCAAAGTTGCATCATTCCAACCACGAATTCAGCAAGAAGATAAAACACGTCTCTTCCCAAAAACTGGTCCCCAACTGGTTTGTCAGTTCCTCTCCTCTCATTTTAACCCAGCCAGTTCAACAAATGCCTGTATAGTGGTTTTGCTAGCACTAGGCAACAAGTGGTTTGCTGGCAGAACTTTCTCTTCCTACAGAACTGATCTGTAATTTAGAGCTCCTTGCATTAGGGGGACCCCAGCAGTACTACAGGCAGCATGGTCAAAGAGAAGCTGGTTACATGAGTGAGTTCAAATGCAGAAATCTTCACAGCAGTCTATAGGTCATGTCAGCAATCAGTGGGGCTCCAAGTAGCCCTGACAAACATGGGGGGCAGGACAAGCAAGGACTTTGTATTTCAAGAAACAGCCTCTGGCTAAGCAATGTCATTAAGTTGCAGGTTGCTGGAGCTTTGGAGCTGAAGGGGAGATGTTTCATTGTATTCTTGCTCTCCTCTTGTATCCTTTACCTAGACATTTGCTAGGTCCCTACGGTTGCAGGATACTAAATGGATCTTTGATCCTACCTAATTCTGTCAGATCCATGAACAAATCCTCTCACTCCTGGGGTCTCAAATACTTGGGTTCAGGCCAGCTTTGATGGTGCAGTCATCCAAGCATGAAACCAAGAACTGTAAGAAGCCTCAGCAGGGGCTTATCCCCCTTCTGCTGCTCATAGCTTAGGCAGAGCCTAAGGGTGGGAGCCTGCACTTCAACTACAGTTAGGTCTGTGCCCACCTGTGCCTGGTACTGTACCTCTCTGCCTCCAATCCTGAGCCACTGACATGACTTTCTGGCTTGACAGCAGATCTGCTTCATCATCACAGACTTGTCTGGTGGGCTGGACTGTTGGCTGACCACCATCTCCTGAACCACCTGTTCTTGACCAGGTACTGTGACACTGTGACCTTGTTGGTGAGGCCTCTGCCTGTCTCACTGATTCTCTGCTCCCAGCTGGCACATGCTCATGGCACAGCAAACTTTCCTATGTTTAGTACCACTGTAGCAGCTTCATCTTTTCATACAGACTGAGAAAATAGTAGAACCAAGGTGGTTTAAGACTGAATTATGCAGGTATTTCACAGAGGGCACAAAAGACAACAAAAATGACAACTGTCCACAGAAAAAACACAAAACCCACCACCAAACACTACTAAGAGTCACAACAGTAACTACTGAGGAGAAATCTCTTACTTTTAATAGAAGATAAATTTAACACAAGACCCCAGTGGTCTTGTGGCTCATAGTTATCAATAATGAAATAATTCACTTGCAGATTTTTCACATTCACTTCTCTAAAACTAATTATTTTCTTGCTCGCTATTGCAGCACTGGCACAAAGGAAGCTTAAGCTGAATTTCACCCCATCTTAAAAACCAAATGGTATCTGCATTTTGAAGTAGTGGGGATGTTTACTTCTCCTTGGTTCTAGAGGTTGTGGATGCCTCCTGCCTGGAGGTGTTGAAGGCCAGGCTGGATGAGACCTTGAGCAACCTAGGCTAGTTGAGAGTCATTCCTACTCATGGCAGGGAGGTTGGAGTAGATGATCTCTAATGTCCCATCCAAACGAAGCTATTCTATGATGCTGCCCAAATGAGCACCTCACAGATGCCAAAGGCATGATGCACAAGAAGGAGAAACACCAAGACCCCACTTCACAATGCAGTATGAAGGGCTGCAACAAACCAACTCCCCCATGTGTTCCAGATTCCCATGCCCACACACCCTCCATGTGTGCACCTTAATAAAATCCAATACTCATTAATGTGAACAGTCCTGTGGTTCTTTCTGAAGATGTTGGAGTTGCTGATTGAATCTGAAGCATAGAAGGTGCTTAGTTTCATAGATACTCAGTATGTATGTTTGTGTATATACAAATACATTCCTTAGCTAACCAAAGTAACTAAAAAAGAATCAACCAGAGGGCTTCTGGTTCCCCAAATGAAAGTATTTAAGCCACGAGCTAAATATCTAAGCAATTCCAGAGAGGAAACACTTGACTGAGCCCATAGTAAACACCACTTCTGATTAAAACACCTGAATTAATAAATGTAAGCTTTTTTAGAGCTGAAAAATATTTTGATTTGGAGTATGGCTTCTGCACAAACGTCCTCTTTCACAAGACCCTACCACCTACTCCAAGGCTGTACTGAGGATAAATTCTCCACCACATTTTACCTGGCACAATATGCTGGGGGCAGAAAGCTCCATCACAAATTCTTTAGTAAGGGGGTAGTTAGCAGGCAATGAGTAGATAAGCCTCTGGGAGAAGAACAAAGAAAATGAACAAACAAAAAAGCCAAACCCCCCTAAGCCCCCCAGGACCATCAGGGCTGCTACCAACCACAGCTTCAGAGCAGTCATAAACCTTGTGTAATGTCATCTTTGTTTACCACCTCATGCCAAAATCCTGACAAGAGGTACAGGGTGTGTGGAAAGATGACAGCTGCAGAGTCCAACTTCGGGAAGGAAAAATTAACAAATCTAAACCACAAAACTGTTCCGGTACTTGGTTCTCAAAGTCATCTGTGTTCCATGAACTGCCATGGGATTTAAAATCTAAATTACAACCCCAAAATGGAAGCTATCATTTGTAACAGTCTTCCTCCACGCTACTAAATTATTTGCACACACTTACCTACAAAGGCATTCTAAAAGGGATCATCTCTGTCAAACTCTGCTCAACAGCAGACAGCAGAACAAAGCATGGCCAAACACAGCTGGCAGTAACAATATGCACAGACCCACTTGGGGATGCTTCTGCTAACTCACAGATCCCAGCCTGCTTGAGCTTGGAAGTGATGTCTGGAGATCATCCAGTCCAACACTCCCTGCTAGAGCACGGCCACCCACAGCAGCTTGCACAGAATCACAACAGCCAGGTGGGTTTGGAATCTCTCCAGAAAAAGAGACTCCACAACCTCTCTGGGCAGCCTGCTCCAGGGCTCCAGCACCCTTGTTTAGACTGAAATAAAGAAGATCTCCTCTGAAAAAAAAGTTTATTTCTTTATTTCAATCTGCAGTATTAAATATCAAGAACATTTTCTTGCTTGCTATGGCAATGCCCTTCATATTGCAGTTTCTGTTTGGCAGAAGTTTGTCCAAGCTCTTCACTTGCAGGGGTGAGGGGGTGCCACCAGGCTACTGCTGAATCACTTCTGCTGCTGAACTGTAAGTGACAAAAGAATTTTGGAGTGGCTGTTTTATCATAATACAGGTTTGTGCCTAGCATCTGCCAGCATCATCTATTTGATGACCACAGACACTGCAACTTCATAATAGCACCATCCTCTGCACTTGTAATTATTCTGATTCCCTGTACCACAATCTCAGCTGGATACACTGAAGCTATGGCTGCTGCTTTGTTCTCTGGAGTTCAAGTGAATCAAGCTGTGCCTGAAGTTCCAGTTGTCTTTCTTCCAGTGAGGAAGGTGTTTACTTCCAGAGGTCTGAGTGACACAGTGTAAGGAAACCAGTTCTGCTATTTTAAAGAACTGAAGGCAGCTCTGAGCAAACTGGCAATAAAACCGTTAGCACAAGGATGTACTCAAAACCAGAGATGGTACTTCTGCTTTTATAGGTAAAAAAGATCAAATGCTATATGAAAATAGCCTGTGCCCTTAGAACAGCCTCTTCTGAATGTCAGGCAAGATGACAGAAATTAGAACAAAATACCTTCAGCCAAGTAAAACTGTGCCTCCATTCACTGAAACTATAGTAACCATCTGCTTTTTGTTGCCTCTGTTTTTACAATACCATCCAGAATCACAATGTTCAGAGAAAGTGAGACATGGAGGGGAAGGAAAAAAAAAAAAAAAAAAGATTATTTACAGCAGTGCTGTAGTCCTCCTTTTGCTCTGATGCTCTATTTAAATATTCTGGTTGCTTCAGCAGCCTAGTAAAACTGGCTTTTGTAGGCTGAACGCAAAAAGCATTTTTTTCTCCCCCCTCAGCCAGAGCACACTGAAAAGAATGCAGTGTTTAAGCAAAGGCAGAGAGTCAGCTCATTATCAAGTACACAGCTGCTCCTACCTGGCAGAAAGCAAAGTGGGGGGGGAATTGCTATGAGTCATCAAATGCAGCCCCCAAATCTGGAAAACCCTTACAAAAATAAACTTCTGTGAGTAAGGGTCTAGCTGCAGAGGAAAATGTAACACAGATAAAAAAGATCAGTATTTCAGAACAAAACCAACCAAACTATCTACAGTTTGAAAGGAAGAAGTTCTTTTGGCAAGGCAACACTAAATATGTCAGCTGCTTTAAACTACTTCTCTTCTTGTGGTTTGCTGTGGCAGAATGAGTGAAGAGATCTTCTACCATGTTCTTTTTATACATCAGATACTGAAAGGGGGTGGGAGGGAGTCATTTCTAACTGAATTCAGACCATTTTTATTCCTTTCCATTATCAGCAGCACTTCTCACCATCCGCCTTCACCCACAACTCCAGATATTCCAGCCGGAATTCAGCACCCCCCAGGCTGCGCCGCAGCTCCCGCACTGCGCCGTGCCACTTGCGCCAGCAATCGGCCAGCAGTTGGCTCAGCAATGTCAGTTTTATGCTCCCCTTGAAGTGGGAAGAATCATCCCCACTTCCCAATTTCGCAGACATACTCACAAATATACAACTGTTTATTTGCATACAGGGATCTGTTTGGCTTTGTTTGGGCAGGACTAAGCCCTTACTTGTGTAATTCCTCATCCACCTTAGCAAACAGCCTATGAGACTCTAAGCAGCACGAGTGAATTTGCAGTAAAAATAGCCACAGTTTTGCTTCTTCACACAACACATTGCTTGAAATTTTTATTGTTTTCACTTTCATTGTTAGCTTTATAGTTTCCTCTTGTTCTTTTGGGAGTCATTTTTGTAAGTCACTGATAGAATCGCAGTCAGCATTTGAATTGCAGTCATGGATTCATAGGATGGTTTGGGTTGGAACAGACCTGAAAGATCATCCAGTTTCAACCCCCATGCCATGGCAGGGACACCTCCCACTAGCCCATGTTGCTCTAGGCCTCATCTAACCCACCCTTGAACACCTCCAGGGAGGGGGCATCCACAACCTCCCTGGGCAACCTGTGCCAGTGTCTCACCACCCTCACTGAGACTGGACATTAGGAAGAAATTCTTTCCAATCTGCCCTCCTCAAGCTTCAGTCCATTCCTTCTCATCCTATCACTACAAGACTTGCACTGTGATGACCTCACATTTGATAATACTAAGGTTAAAGAGATAAAAGCAGCAAAGCTCGAGCCAGGTGTAACTTTAGGGTGCAAGATGTTTGCTGCTGTTGCTGTGGACTTCCTGCATGCTATGTTTAACTAGTTCTCAGAAGTGGTAGCTGAGCTTTAAAGCACCTACATAACAACTTACACACAGGAGTTGCTGCTGCCAACACCTCCTCAGCAACCCAAAACTCCATTTCCTTCAATTCTCCTAATAAGTATTTTTATCCAAAGTTCAAGCCTTGTAATTAAAACTATTTCTAAGGGGAAATGGATTGGGTTCAAAACCTGGTCCCACACAGCACTTTCATTGTAAGCTGCAAATCATCCCCCAACTGTGTTAGAAACACCAGTGGAAAGTCCCCTGTAGGCTCAAGTCACCAGATCCCCTTCAAACTCCTGCAAGCCTAATCTAGTTCATACTCCCACATTTCTGTAGTCCTGATAGCAGTTACTAGAATTTTGCTTCAGGTTCATTTTAAGAGGAAGTCATTAGATTCACAATTAACGTTCCGAAGTATTTCTTGTTTAATTTTCTCCCATTGCTAATCATTTACCCAGTCACAAAGCAAGTTCACTGTTTTATAAGCACACAAATCTATGCCTGATAAGTACTCAAGTAAACCAAGCAAGATTCATGGGCTTGCAGCACTTAGCAGGCACAGAGAAAATGGCTACATTTTACAGGAAGCTTGTCAAGTTTCCAGCTTCCTTCCCAACTGCCCTTGTATTTCCAGATCTGACATTTCCAATCAGAAGTTGTTCAGTTTAAAAAAAAAAAAAAAACCGAAACAAAACACCACTTTCCTCTTGCTACCTCTTCCCTCAATGTCTGGACAGATGATCAGCAAGAAACAAGTTGCTTCTGCCCTTACTCTAAAATGCATTTGGCTGCAGAGCATCCTACTAGAGCATCCCACCACAAGACAATTCCCAGAGCAGACAAGAAACTGATGCTTACAGAGCATGGAAGAGGGAGAAGGAGGATCAAAGAAGAGTGAGAAGCAGCAGCAAGGAATTGTGACAAAGCCTAGGATTCAATACACAAATTACAGTGTCTAATAAATAGGCCACTTGATCTTGGTTATGACAGGTTGAAAGAACTGGGGATGTTCAGTCTGGAGAGGAGAAGGCTCTGAGGAGACATTAGAGCTGCACTGCAATATCTGAAAGGGACCTACAAGAAGGCTGGGGAGGGACTGTTCAGAAGGGCCTGTGGTGACAGAATGAGGGGCAATGGTTTGAAACTGGAGCAGGGGAGATTTAGGTTAGACACCAGGAGCAAGTTCTGCACAATGAGTGCTGAAATACTCAAAGGGGTTGCCCAGAGATGTGGTTGAGGCTCCATCCCTGGAGATATTCAAGATCAGACTCTGTGGCCCTGAGCAGCCTGATCTAATTGGAGATGTCCCTGCTGATTGTAGGGAGGTTGGACAAGAAGAACTTTGAGGGTCCCTTCCAACCCAATGCAATCTGTCTAGAGACACCTTGCAGGCCACTTACTCCTAGCCTTTAATATTACAAAGCTCCCCAGAAGATACAACCACAAGCAAGCCTCTCAGAGGGTAGGACTCCAGAGGTGGTTTTTACAGAGTCTGAGCTGGGAAAGGTTTGCACATTCACACTGCTTTCTACTTCCTGAACATGTTTACTTAGGTTGGTATTTTCCATTACTGTTGCAACTCCTGTCACTTGAAACACTACAAAAAACAGCACCACTGAAGTGTCAGTACAAAGTCAGAAAGAAAACAAGATAGAGCTTAGGAAGAACACAGCCAGTTCTGAGATCAGAAGACACCTGCACAAATACTGTTTTCTGAAGAGGGGACAAAAAAAAAAAAAAAACAACACACCACACACCACCAAAGCCAAAAAACAAACAACCAAACCCCCCCAGACTTAAAGAATAACCTCCTAAAAACATCTAGTCTGGTTCATTTTATTTCAGATGAAAACAAGGAAGCTCAAATGCACTTCCACTGCATAATAAAAGGTCTGGTTTATTTGTTATCTCCAGTGATTTCTCTTAAGACAACATTCACCAAGAGAACAAATATTTAATATTACTCAAAAGCAACAGTCACTGTTTAAAGCTGTTCTGTAAGAGCAAAAAACTCTGTTAAGCAGGCAGTGTTTATAACAAAAACGTGCTTTTTATATCAGACAGTTTGTGCTAACTCTGCAACATTTACAGTTCAGTACACTCTGTACCCATGGTCCTTGCCAGAAATTCAGCACTCCAAAAGCATTTTCCTATTTGTTAACTATTTCTTCCAAAATAAAAGAACTAATCACAGGATTTCGAAACTCTCTTTACAAATATTTAGCCAGGAAGTCATTTGCCTAACAAAAAATCCAAGGCAAGACTCATGTAAATACAATAACAACCAAATAATTTAAACTATGCAAATCATTCAATCCCATGGGTTTGTTTTAATCCAGAACAAGATGAAACCAACCATTACCACACTGCTCACAAGATGAAATCCAGCAGGCAGTCCTAAAGGCTTCTTGTGTTTTACCATAGAACATCCAAGAGCCCTCTTACATCTTAATTCAGTAGTGGTACTCTTTTTTTGTTTGGATTTTTTTGTTTTTAGTTTGTTTTTTTGTTGTTGGCTTTTTTGTTGTTTTGTTGTTTTAATATTGATTAAATGTTAAAATATTTAGCAACTTCTTTATAAAGAGGAAGGTAGTTCAAGGAAGGGGCCAGGACCAGAGACTGTCCCTCCTAAAAAGGCACAGCACTGATGCTCTCACAATTACCTAGACTGGGAAAGCATTTTCAAGTCAAATCATTCATAGAATCCACAGAATGTTAAGAGGTTGGAAGGGACCTCTGGAGATCATTCAGTCTAACCCCCTGCCAAAGCAGAATCACCTAGGGCAGGTCACACAGGAATGCATACAGGTGGGTTTGGAATCTCTCCAGAGAAGGAGACTCCACAATCTCTCTGGGCAGCCTGCTCCAGGCCTTCAGCATCCTCACGTAAAACGAGTTTCTGAAACATGGAACTTCCTGGGTTTCAGTTTATCCCCATGGTTCCACCACCAAGAGGAGCCTGACACTTTCATCTTGACACCTACCCCTCAGATATTTACAGACATGTATAAGATCCCCTCTCAGGCCTGTCTTCTCCAGACCAAACAGCCACAGGTCTCTCAACCTTTCCTCATAGCAGAGATGTTCAAGTCCCTTCATCATTCTCGTAGCCTCCACTAGACTCTCCAGTAGGTCCCTGTCTTTCTTGGGGATCCCTGGGGAGTCCTAAACTGGATACAGTATTGCAGGTGTCATCTCACCAGGTGTGACAATACAGAGGGAGAACCTCCCTAGACCTGCTGGACACACTTTTCATGATGCACCCCAGGATACCAAAAGGACACACTGGAAACAGAACAGACTGTAGAGCATCATGAAGGAAACAGAGGCACAAGAAGAACCTGCACACCTCCAGCAGCTGCATTCTCTCTTCATACCTTGAAAACATGTCTAAAACACGAGGACCTTCAACATTTGTGTGCTATTTCCAGACCATAAGCCAATGCTGCAGCACATCAGAGCAACTCACAACCAGTTCAAGGCACCCTGGGTTCCTCAGGTTTACTGCTGAGCAGAGCCCAAATCTAACACACTCAAACCAACATATAAAACTCAAGTCCATGTTATCAAAACAATTCATGTCCTCAGGGGAAAAAGCCATCAGGAACTCATGGCAGCCACACACTTACCATACATAAATCACAACCCAAATTCTCACATCAGTATTTAGGAAGGACAACTCTGATCATCTCTTACCAGTTATCAATGCTGGTGGATACAGAACAGATTGCTTTGGGCAGCAATGGAGCTGAAGTCAGGATCTCTGTTCTACACACCACCAGTAACACATCCCAGCCCCAAAGGGGTTAACAGGGGGTGAAGGGAAAAGTCAATTGTTTAAAATAATTCAAGCCATGCACAGTGAAGGCTTCAGGATCAGCTGAAATGAACCCCTGAATTTCATACAGTGTGAGCTTCAGAACCAGCAACCCAACTGATCTGATCTACTGAAGTGCTTTAAATTCACTGTTCAGCTTTGGGCCCCTTACTCCAAGAAGGACATTGAGAGGCTGGAGCAGGTCCAGAGAAGGGCAATGAAGCTGATGAAAGGTCTGGAGAACAGGGCCGGGGAGGAGCTGAAGGAACCAGGGCTGGGTAGTCTGGAGAAGAGAAGCCTGAGGGAAGACCTCATTGCTCTCTACAACTCCCTTGACAGGAGGTTGCAGTGAGGTGGGAGTTGGTCTCTTCTCCCTCAAGTCAGGTGAGGAAATGGCATGAAATTGGTTAGGTTGGAGATAAGGAAAAATTTCTTTGGTGCAAGAGTGGTCAGGGATTGGAACAGGCTGACCAGAGGGGTGATGGAGTCACCAACCCTGAAGGTGTTCAAGAAACCTGTGGCCATGGCACTCTGGGATGTGGTTTGATGGCCAAGGTGGTGTTGGGTTGATGGTTGGACTGGATGGTCTTAGGAGGCTTTTCCAACCCAAAGAATTCTATGATTCTTTGACATTGTCTGAGGTTACCTATCTGCAACTTTTGCTTTCAAATGCTGTGGAGTGGTCTCTGCAAACGTCTGTACTGTGGCTGAGATCTGCTTTCACTAGGCACGCTCCCAGGGGAGCCCCCACCCCATTAGTTACATAAACTGCTTCTATCATCTTACTCACCTCAGTAGGTCACCTAAATATAAGCACCAAGATTTGAAAACTGCAGTGCCATCAAAGCACTTTTTCTAGAACAGAAGAGCTGACAATTTATAGGCTATTCACTTTTGCATGCTTTTATCAGGCTAGTTAGTTGAAAGAAAATGCACACATAATTACTTAATCCCATTAAAACAAAGACAAACGACAGGACAAAAGCACAGAGCTCAGCAGTTTGGGCAATGAAAGATTCCCAGCTCACATCATAATGAATCATGCAGCCTTATCAGTGTGCAGCTCCCTCCACATCCCCCTGTTATTTCAGCTAAATCAGCATCATGTTTCTTGTATATACCACTCAGCTCCATAAAATGCTATCTTTAATAATGAATAGCTACCAGAGATTTTCCAATCTAGGACTAATCCAAGGTCCTTTTTCACTGCAGCCATTACATGTCAGTTAAACGAAGGAACTGAATTCCAGTGCAAATACTAAAGAGTCAGTTGCTTCCTCCATAATTTGGGGAGGACAGGGGAGAATAAGGCAGAGGCCTACAGAGATAAAGTGGTAATTTAGGGCTGGGGTTTTTTTCTTTTAACATACCTACCACAACCTCCCTACAGATTCTGTGTTCTGGCCACAGATTTGAGAATATGAAGTTATTTTTAATTCCTATTCAGTGTGTTACATTAACAGACACAATGGAAGCTGTAGTCAGTGAGTAAAGAGGGAAAGAAAAAGCCAACAACCACCTTTGATAGAGACTATATAACACAGGTTTGTTGCTAAGTTTACTACTAGGGAAGAAATAAGTAAAATAGCTGTAAAAAAAAAAACAGACAGAAGTGAAAACTGAGCTCATGCTGACTCCCATTTAATTCAAAAAGTTATTTCTCAAACATAGTAATGTTTTATACATATTAGATGCATCATGTATCTATAAACATTATGGCCAGGTTGTTAACACAATAGTCTGAGCACTTTGAGAAGCTGCTAAAAGACAGGATCAGCCACACTGAAAGCTGAGTCTGTGTCACAAAGCTGAGATTGCTGCCTAGGACAGGATATGCAGTGAGGAATGAAGAGGGCTTGTGTGCAACGTTTGTTCTCTGTCATACACTTCATAGGCTCACTGAGGAACATTCAAGACAAGGCCAGGCAGGAACCCACACACCAAAGAGGGAGGCATTTGGAATTTGAGTACCATAGTAATGTTTCTTTTGAACCCAGACAGTAAGTCTCACAGGCAAAGCCTTTTTCTTCCCACTTTCCATGCCTTAAGTGCGGTTTACAGCAAAAGAATTAATAATTTAGAAAGTAGTGCTTCCTACAGTCTGGTTTATTTAGGGAAAAGACAGAGACTGGAAACAGGACACAACTGAGCAATAATTGCACATCCATCTGTGACAGTGGCTATCTGTGTAGATGTTTTACATTTCAGATAGCTTCTCCAGGTACAACAGCTCTCTAGAGAGACTCCTGAAACACACTGCTGTTTATTATCCTCAGCTTTACCCTGTTTATTAACTCCTGAACAAATTATTTCCCGAAGAAGAGGAAAGGGAACAGACGAGCAGGATCTCCTCCCTTTGAACTAGAAAGCTCTTGTGGATATAAACTCTGGCTCTGAGCTTGTGCAGCTCAGACAGAGGATCTTACTTGAGCTGGAAGCACTAGGAAGCCGGCAGAACAGCAGCAGCACTACGTTGCTGTCAGGATAAAGCTTCACATTTTTAGTGTGTTCTGTTAACCAGCCCAGCACTTCACTTAACCCAATCTTTTCTCACATTGCTGAATTGCAGAAGCTCACTCCCAGATCTATAGTTCCTGCACACACAACATAATATTTCAATATACTGCAATCAGTGTCGAGACTCCCCACACAAAGTTTACAGAGGTGTTCAGGGCTATACACAGCACAAAGGTGAAGTGGCACAGAGGTTTCAATGGCTTGTCAGCCTTCACACTGAACTGCACTCCCATTCCCAGGAGGCAGAAGTGCCTCAGTCTCTTCCATTTCTTCTGAAGTGTTTTTTTTTTTTATCATGAAAAGGAGATAATCATCCACACGAGCAATTAAAGAATTGCAGTATATATATTCTTTCTACTTGCTACTGAAACACACAAGGAGAAAAGAACCACTTTACTTTCCAGGTGGTGAATAGCTGCATCTTTTCTTTTCAACAGTGGAGAAAACCTCATTTTCATAATTGCTCTTATGCTGCAGCAGTGGCAAAAAGAGAGAATCTTACTTTGATTTTTAAAGAAAAATCAGACTTTCAGTACCCAATTGAGGGCTGCTGAGGACAGCAACAGAATACCTACCTTATTTGTAAGTTATTCAAAATATAATCCAGTAAAGAATAAAAATAAGATCTTCTCTTTCAATAAACCAATTGCATGTTAAAGTAAACCTATAAAACGTGTGTCACAAACATTCCTCTTGACGTGCAGCCTTTAACGTGGCAGAATTCCCAGGCACATTCAAGAATATCACTGAAAAGGAGCAGGATTTTCAGTGAAGCCTTTCACAGTTTCACAGATTGCACTGGGTTGGAAGGGACCCTCAAAGGTCATCTTGTCTAACACCCCTGCAGTCATCAGGGACACCTCTAACTAAAGCAGGGTGCCCAGGGCCAAACTGAGCCTCAGTTCACCACTCTATCCCAACCCAGCATAGTCCAACATTGTGTCCACTGCTTACCCAGAGCAGAGAACGCCAATCAAATACGGAAACCATCCTTGCTTTATAGTCATGCTGCTTATTATCATGTCATTATCAAAAATAGCATCCTGTTCATACAGGAGAGACTTCCCCATCCCTTGCCTTGGGAACATATTCCAATTGTTGACATATGTTGCACAGAATAAATTGTATTGAGCTCCCAAGGGGCCAAGAGACTTAACTTCCACGTCCCAATTGGTTACCCATAAACACACAAGTCTGTAAGCTCTCCTGTTCCTCCTGTAGGCACAGGAATCATTTTCATACTTCCCATCTCTTCAGAGAGCTGAAGGAATATGTAGGAAATTCTTCAAGCCAGTCAAGTAAAAAGGCACAGGAATGTGATACTTTTATCAGCTCTGATCTGAGGTTTCCCTTGGCTGTAACAAAGGTATCACTTATGTTTCAGAAAAGACAGAACAAGGAGAATGGTGTGGAGCAAGTGGAACTATAAAAGAAATGTTTTCTTTAAAAAGAGATTTATCTCCTGGAGTGCTGCTTAGAAACTGCCACATCTTCCACCTTTCATTCTTCCTTCTGAGACCAGGTCTGTTAACACACACTCAGACAGCACACTCCCAAAATGTCAGGTGCTAGCTTTGCCTTATTATTTGTATCATGAACAGATGGGTGGACAGTAACAAATCAAACCATACATTCCAGAGTGACCTCATGGCTGATGGTCTATTCCAAAGCAAAACAGGTCTCAAGATTTCATGAAAACACCAGTGGAAAACAGAAATAAAGACTGAAAAGGCCTTTTAGCAAGAATGGCTGTTTGAAGGCCACAGCTTTTGCCTGCAGAGGCAGGGGCAGGTACCTCAGGCTGCAGCAACAGGACACTAAGGGGAACTCCCCAGTACAACTGTGCTGGATCACAGAAGTAGCAGTGGTCTCTTTCCAAGCCAAAATAGTGGGTGGTAAAAAGCAGAGGGAGCTGAGGGCTATAATGCTCCAGACCTTGTCACCAGCTGAAACTGAAACAGTGACTGACGTCACACCAGCCTGTACCTAAACTAAGAGAATACAAAGGCAATTCAAGTGCATTTGAAGGCTAAGGGACACACACCAGGAATTTTCTGACCTCAGACACACTGAGCACAAGTAGATTTGGTACAAGTAATGCTTACACTGTTCAGCTGAAAGCAGAAACACCGTCTAGTGTGGTTAGATGAAGGAGAACACAAAAGCATTTCAGCAGCCTGCCTTTCCTCTAGCATATGCTTCCTTCAAACCATGTAAACACTAAATAGAAAAATCAATTGAACACTGTTTCACTGCAAGTTCAAGTTCCAGCTGTCACCATACAAGTGACTGCAACACAGTTTGGGTTTTTAAACAAAGAACTAATATTTAACTAACAGCAAAACTTTGCTTTCTCTATTCAAACCCACAACTCCCACAGGCAAAGTGCAAAGGTAAAAATTCAACTTCATTTTCATTACAATTTCAGGGGTTTTGTGTCCCTTCTTACCCTCTGTGAAGCTGAGGACCTAGCCAGGTTAATCAGGTATGACTGAGTAACCTGATCTAGTGGAAGCTGTCCCTGCCCATGGCAGGGGGGGGTGGATCTGGATGATCTTTAAGGTTCCTTGCAACCCGAACCATTCTATGATTCTTAATCTATCCCACGTACTACAGCTCAACTGCTTTGCACTTCTCTGAACTTCTCTGGTTATACTTCTGTGTGCATATTTACAGCACACTGGTTTGGAAACAACACAGGATGACTTCAGCAGGTCTTGTAGTTTGAAACATACATTAGGAAACAGATTTCACATTGTAAAGTCCTCATTCACACTGCACCACACCGTTTGGAAGCAGCTCAGCTCAGATTAGGCATTTGGAGGACATTCTCCCCCACACAGGGAAAGCACTGAAACAGGTTACCCAGAGGAGCTGTGGAGGCTTTAAGTTTGTTCAAAACCAGGCTGGATGGGGTCTTGAGCAACCTGGTCTAGTGGGAGGCATCCCTGTGCATGGCAGGGAGGCTGGAACTGGATGATCTTTAAGGTCCCTTCCACCCCAAACCACTGTGAGATTCTCAAATTTCATGGCTGATCACTGTCACACTGAGCACTCTTCCAATTGCCATCTGCACCTGTCTCCAAGTACCCAACACACTTTAAACACATTGAACCCCTTCAGAAATGTATCATTCAGTCCACTTCAAATAAAACTAGGCCCAGAATTAGGGTACAGGGATTTTATACCAGGAGTTAAAATCTGCAATAGGAACATTAAAATAAAGCAGCTTTCAATAATGGAAAATATGCCTCTCCCCAGAGAAAGGATGGGTTAACTCCAGCCATGTTTCCAAGGTTTCTATTTGCAGCCCAGCAGCATGTGTAAGTCACTACAAGTTCATTAATTATTCTCCAAACAGCATTAACAGGCACAATTGTGTTCAGCAGGTTTTTTGATTATTGTTCTTTGAAGGTGGCATTTCATCTGCTTTTAAAGATTAAATTTACCACTGGAGCTCACCCTGTGTTCTTAGGATTACTTGCCAGATGAAAATACAAACATCAGTAATGAGCTCTATTAATGCAGATTTCACTTGGAGCTAACTTAGATTTACTTCACACAGTTAAGTGAGTTCATTTCAGTGGGAAAAAAGATTCCCTGGAGCAAAAAAAAAAAAAAAAAAAAAATCATCAACTACTGTGGATGATATTGCCCAACACATTGAAAAATAAGCTCTGCTGATTGGATTTTTTTTCCATCCCCCCCCCCAAGCAGCACTTCTAAAAATATAGTCTTTTAATGATTGTTTAATTTTCATATAACTGGAATATAAATCCTTTACATTCTGCTTTGCTGCAGCTGCAGGAGAATGTCTCATTTTTCATGGAAAAAAACTAATTACGTGGTTCACTGAGTTGCCTGTGGTAACACATCAATTTTATTTACATTCAAAAGTTGGACTTGAGTTTGGTCTCAACATTCTAGTTAATTCCAAGCACATTTTATACAACAGTTCTCTCCAGTTCATTAGGAATACCTCACTCTAGCTTTTGTTTGAGAAGGCTTCTGAGCTGTACCAGTCTTGGTTTGGATTTCCAGTGCTTTCTGAGCATTCTCACTTCTGTGGCACCCTTAAATGTATAAAGGGTTTGCTATGAGCTCCAGCCTGCAAGAGAATCAGTTGACAGTCCCTACAGAATGCAACCATTAATGTTTCACAATGGATGCTAACTCATTTTCCCCCACAAAAACACAACAGAAAATAATAAGTATTGTGTCGCCAATAAAACCGAAAGATTAATTACTCAGCATTTCAACTATTTCCATTGATCTAAGCTTCTATTTGAAAGCAGAAAGATTAAGAGTAAAAAAGGACAGCACCTAGCAAATAATTTCTTGGCTTTACCTTTCATCAATGTCTTTCCTTCAAACTATCTTCAGTATTTGTCGCAATTAACAGTAAAACCGCCACATATGAAAACATTTAAATGTTGGGAGATTTAGAAAGAAAAGAGAACAAGATAAAAAAGAAAGCCTTAGTCTCTCATACACAGCCTTTAGGTAGATTTCTCTTTTTTTTTATGTGTGTTACCTTTTGGACTGAAGCTATTGCAGGCTGTGAAAAGGGACAAAATGCAGCATGTTGGAACGGTGCATCACTGACTAGAACTGATAATGAATTCATGAGTGCCACATGTATTCATTTGCTACTGCTCTGAGCACTCAGATTCACTGTCACTGAAGAGATAAAACCCACTGAAGAACAGGACTAAGAAAAAGGTAAGAGTAGCCTGACTTGTAGACTCAGGTTTGATTTTTTTTTTTCAATAACTCACCCCGTTTTTGCCCATAAGCCTGCAGTAAAAAAGGAAAAGATGTTGGGGTGGTGGGAAGAATATTTACTATAAAAAGAAAACAAAAATAAAATGAAGACATCTTGCCCAGACACAATAAGGCTCTTGTCAACTTGGTGTGTATAAAAGGAGTTGGCATTTTCCCATGAAGCAATTCCTTAATCCCAAATGATGGCATAATAACCTCATTTAATATGCCTCCTTAAAAGAAAAAGTTTATTTGTCTGAGCTGAACTTCAACTGGCAATCACTGGACACCAATTAACAGTGTCAAGTATAAGGGTCACAGAACAATTCTGTGAGCTGAGAAAGTATGAATTCAGTCCCAAGCCCTATCTTCCTTCCAAAAGGTTGTCAGAGTTTAACTTTGTTGTCATGGCTTTGCAAATAGTCTATGCTAGGCAATTAAGAAAATGCAAATGACTCATCTTATTGAAAGTAATCAACCCACAAACAGACTTTTTAGGAACTTAATATTCCAATAAAGTCTTCTGTCATAGGAACCTACTTGCTAATTCCACTCCTAACTCAAGAACCAGCAATTAACCATTTTCAGATTTCGCTTCAAGTTATTAATAAGTGGTACTCAGCTGCTTGATATTCATAGCTGCTTCTGCAGCTTTGAAAAAGGCTCCAAACTTCAGCTCCTGGGAGCTTCCTTTCCCTCCTTGCTCACAAACTGCTTTTCCCTGTATTAGCTGGGCTCATTCTAAGTAGCTCTGGGCGCAACAACAGCGATGGGTTTTATGTAGTTATCTAGAGTACATAAAGCAAATTGCTGTAATACACATTCCAACCTCTACATCCTTCCACTAAACCTACTAGTAGTGCAGGAAACAAGGAGATAACCTTTGGGTAATTTCAAGAAAGTATTTAAGCTGGCCAGAAGAGCAGCTGGAGCAGCAAAATGCTGCCTTCTTCCCCACTTTCATCATCTTGAATCTTTCGTTCCAAGAGCCCTTCCATTCCAAGCTACGCCAGGACTCTGTGCACTCATTTCACAGGCAGGGGTGCTTACTCTGGATTTTACACATTGCTTTGCACACTTACAATATTGTTTCTCAACAGACAGGAACATCATCTCATGCAATAATTAACATTTCTCTCCCCACAGCAACTAGGAGTGTATTTTGTGCCTCCCCACAGAGCTCCCAAACCTTTACAGCTACAGTAAATCACAGAATCACAGAACTTTAGAGGTTGGAAGGGACCTCCAGAGATCGAGTCCAACCTCCCTGCCAAGGCAGGAACCCCCCTTCAAGCACAGTAGCTTGAAACAACCTTCAAGAGATTATTTTCTATTTTAAATGGAAAGTCAAAAAGACTTTGCACTCCTCCTTTATCCTTTCATATTAGCAGAACCAAAAATCATTCGTTTTTCCCCCTAAAATGCAGGTTTTCCATTGTTGCTCTTTAAATCCCTAAGTAACAATAAATGCTAATAACAAATAAATAAGAAAAAATGCTGCAAACAAACATCTAGTTAATATTGCTAGGGGACAATTTTACTTCATTAGGAGGAGTAACTGATAAAATAAGTTTTTAAATATGGAAGTTAACAGGTAAGCATGCTGAATCCTTCCTAGCTGTAAATAAAGACACCTAAAATGAGCCCTGGCAAGTTATTCCTCTCAGGAAACATCCTTCAGAACACAGCTGGCACGCTCTGTGTTCCCCTGGGTGAAAGTCTGCCCACCAGCACTTTGCAGGTAGGGAAACAACAGCAGAAATTAAGTCTGGGCCACAACTGCATAGTCTGATGTGGATGCTTTAGAAGTCCTTCCCACAGCTAAATTTTGTTCCTCTCCCCATGTATCAGTGTTTGGGGATGCCGGGGATTTATAAGCAGCAGTGAAGCTCTGTGGCTTGTAAACTTAACAAGCTGTGACTATCACAAACAATCATCTCTCAGGAAATATTTACCTAATTATTTCAAAATAATCTATTCTTCATAAGAGTATCTATAAGAATCACAGAGTTGTTTGGGTTGGAAAAGTCCTCTAAGATCATCAAGTCCAACCAGCAACCCAACACCACCACAACCATTAAACCATGTCCCCAAGTGTCACTGTTTGAATTGTCAGATGTAAATGTTCTTTGCAAAAGCCAAAGCAGCAACTCAGGAAGAGGTATCACCTGCTTATGATCTGTGTGGAATGCACAGGGTACAAGGCAAAGGGGGAAAAGCAGGATCCCAAGAGTCAGTAACTTCTCTGTGGTGCTCCAGATGGTATTTGGTCACCAAATGCAAATGTCATTGCTCCAACTGCCAATCTACAACTTTCCTGATGACAAGGCCTGCCAACAGTAGGACTCTACCTCCTCTCCTTTCCACTTTTTCTGCACAATTTACCAAAAAAAGTTGTTCTGGGGAAAGGTAGAGCAGCTGTAGCACTTGTCAAATCTCTTCAGGCTGTGCTACCATTAAACGGTGTTTATCCTTGAAAAAACAAAACTTCCACAAACTACAACACTCCCAAATCTTTCAGACTTGTAAAATCACTCTTTTTTTTTTCTTCCCTCCCACTCAGTGACCCCATACAATTAGCTTTTCTCACTTGGGACAGAATAAAGATCTCCTGTCTTTCTTCAGATTTAAAATCCAATCATAATAAAACCCAGAAAACAAGAGCTGGGGCTGGCAGGGAGAACCAATGTAGGAGTGAGTAAGTGCAGGAGACACACCTATGCAATTTACAGCTGCCTAGCTGGGCTTAACTCATCTAGAGCTATTCTGCAAATAGTTGTTTTTACTTAAGCTCCCACGACAGCATTTAATTATCTACACAGTTTTGCAAAGCTACTACATAAACAACTGGTCCTCGTACCTCCTGTTTATAACTGCCAAGTTGTTCTCCCTATGACTATTTGAAATTCTTTGATTAAAGGCAGATTGTTATTTCCAAAATCATCCACCCTGTATGTTAGAAAGATAAGGCAACCCATAAAGTTTCTATGCACAAAGTAAAGTGTTTCTGAAAGAGAAGCCTCAGTTTGGACTTCTCATTTATTTAATCAAAGCTCCAAATGTCAGACAACATTGAGTGAGTGACACTGCTTTTCAGAAATAAATCGGTAATTCTACTCTGGACTTGAATGGATAAAAGGTAAACACTTAATTTTAAGTTGCTTCTAATTTGTTTTTATTTTTATTTTAGCCCTAATGAAAACTTTACTTTTAAAGTACAAGACCTTGGCAGGAAAAGGGAAATCCAAACCATTGAGCAACTTCATACTTGGTAAGAACTCAGGATCTTATTAAGAGCCATTATTTCCTACAGCTCATACATACTCCAAAGATAGGATCTGTAAAGCTGGGAATGTTTGGGATAGACTCAGTCTCCCATTTGGATGTGCAGGGTCAGATTTCTGGGACTCGTGCTCCTAACCATGCGAATACAAACACAAAGCCCTGGCCACTGACCTCTGAGGTACTGACCACAGTGACAACCCAGCCCATAGGAAGAGGATTTGAAGCCAGTGCAGCTTATTTCCTGACTAGGTTATACCAAAACAAAGAGCTTGCTGTGATGGCTCAGCTGACAGGCAAAGAAATGACTGTGCTCCAAGAACTTAGTTCTTTACTATTTGTATGGCCCATGCAAAGCCCTTTAGATTTGAGAGAACATGGAAACTCAGGAAGCTCATTTCAGCTACCAAATATTTCATTACTGAGGTCAGCTCATCCTGAAAAACAAAAATAACCTTGTTTCTTCTGCCCTGCTGCTGCATGAAACATTGAGCACAGTGTCCTTTGTCATACTTCAAAGGTTCTATGTACATAAATGCCTCACTCTAGCACAACTTGATGGTCAATATTTTGTGAATACTGATGTTTGAACTCCAAAAAAATATTACTGAAAAGACAGCTCTATCAGCCATGGAATTTATAGCAGTGGTATAATATGGATCACTGAACAATTAGGCAGTAAGTCACCACAAGCACTTCGATGCAGAACAAGTAAACCTATCATTAGATGATCTACACACATGACAGAACTTCAAAACCTGCAGTGGGGGAGCAGAAACTGAGTTTACCTTCCTAATTCTTGTAGGCTCCTGACAGTCAATAGCAGCATTTTCCTTCTTTCAACTACCACAGAGTCCGTTCCTCTGAGTTACACATGGTCCCTCCTTCCCTTGCTTCACCCCTCCAGATCCCTTATGCACAGCCTTTTTCTTTCAGACATTAACTTTTATGTGAGAGAGCACTGCCGGTAAGGATAACTCCATGATGGTGCTACTCTACCAGGGTAGACACATCCCCTCAGCACAGCTGGCTGCAGGGTTGTGAAGCACATTGTGCTCAGACTGTTTATCACCAGTGTGACACTGCTGCTGTTGACACTCAAAACAGTGCTCTTCCACACACTTTTCAGATTTCATTCCACTCAAACTGTGTTGAAAGCTCCAGCAAGTTTTGGACGAGGCAAAAAAAAACCAACTCTATGTCAAAGTGACTCCGTTCACTATTTCTTTATTTGCTCCATTCTGTCCCACACCAGATTTGAGCAGGCTCAGATAATCCCACCTTGAAGTGCCTCCCCACACCATTATCACTTGAAGCAGCACCTGTATTGTAGCAACCAACAGATCAGACATAAACAAGCTGCATGAATTTGCACCAGAAACAGCAGCTCTCACCTGCATCGCCCCCTCAAATAAAAAGACACTTAAGTCCCACATACTGCATTCGAAATATGCAATTTAGTTTATTTCACAAAGAGAAATGCATGCATTATTGAAGCTCTGCTGGGTAACTAGAAATATTACCCATGCCTCCATTCAAAACAGGTGCCTCATCAAAAATTGATGTCAGTGGAATGGCTTGGTGCAGCACTTCTGAGCCAACCCTTTAATTATAGATGATCACACAGCTACCTGCATGGCATCCACCTGAAGACAGCCAGGGTTTAAATCTGTGATTTCACAGGCTATATTGCAAATCAACAACCTGGCCTGCATCAAAGTGTGATGGCTGTAAGGGTCTGAAGACAGGTGGTTACAACAGGTTAAGAGGCCAGGATATTAAAAGAGCACAAGCCAGGACCAAAACATCATGGGGCAGAGGTGGAGAGACAAAGGACAGTTGAAGCATATCTGACAAATACAATATTCTATACATCTGAGCAGGCACACAAACTTTCCTGCCCTGTAACCAGGAGCTCTAAAGGCTACCAGGAAGAAAAGCTCCCAAACTCCAAAGAATTGATCCTTATTATTGGGTTGGGGGGAGGGAGGTAATTACTATTATTATTCCAAGATTAGTGAACTTCGTTTTCATCCAACACATGAGAGATTACAAACAAGAGACAAGAATTCATGAAGTCTAAGAAAATTCCCTCTAAAAGCTAACACTGTCAGGTAAACTAGGCCTACTCATTGCTGGAAAGGAATTAATTTGTAGTGGACAGTCACAGCCAGAAGGGGTTGCCACAAATAAAGTGAGCTTTGTTTTATAATTAAGGCTACAGATTCTGGAGACACTGAGGGCAATCAAGCTGCATAAAACTTAATCACACAAACTTATCACTGTCACCTTTGTCCTACCTTCCCCTTCCTTCCTTTTATTACATTCACTTGTTGCAACTTGCCTCTGTTTACACTCTAATCCTGTGGCATGACCAACACGGCAAGCTCTGACCTTGCAAACTGACCTGTGGCATGGGAGAGCTCACTCAGCTCCAAGTGGAAGTGTTTTCTTCCATCCATACCACCCTGCACCAGTTTGCTTTCTTTAGTATTATCAGCCATCCAGCCTAGAATTTACTCTCATTTCACAGCACAGCTGAGATTTCACAAAACCCTGTTGAATATACTAAGGTCCCCAGTTCTCTCAGGTTTGATTGTGCATTTACATCTGCATTTAGCTTGCAGTTCACAAATGGCCTTAAGTCTTAAACCTTCACATATGGCAGCAAGTTAAAGGCTTTAGTGACAAAGTTCTTTTGGTTGGAAAAAAAAAAAAAGCATGAAGACAGGAAGGAAGAAGAGTCACTTACTGTGCAGCTCCCGATGGATCACATCTACGAGGTTGGGTTCATCTCCCCACCAGAATATCCACAGCTCCTTACAATCCGGTTTGACGTCGCGGCGCCACACACACAGCAGGTTGGCCTGCAAGCAGCGGATGAAGCTGAGCAGAATGGGATCATCCTGTGCTGGGGCTGAAATGATGGGGCCACAGTCCCCGTGACCTTCAAAATTGTACCTACGCCATTTGATGCCTGTGAGTTCAGCCTATGGGAAACAAAAACAAAAGCCATTAAGTCGCTGCTTCAAAACTTAGTCCTAGCAATAGCTTATTTCCTCCTCGTGGTTTAATTCTTAGCACTTAGCTCCAAGCAGCTGAAGTTAAAAATTCCTCCTATTCCCAAACTTTCCTTTTTTCCCCCCTCAAGGTAAAAGCAAACAACCCTGCACAAACCTGGCTTAGGTTTTTCACCCCAATCTGACCCATTTTTCAGTGGTGCCAGTAACAGGACAAGGAACCCAGGAAGTTCCACCTCTACATCAGGAGAAGCTTCTTTGGTATGAGGGTGCTGGAGCCATGCAGCAGGCTGCCCAGAGACCTTGTGGAGTCTCCTTCTCTGCAGAGATTCCAACCGCACCTGTATGCATTCCTGTGTGACCTGCCCTAGGTGATCTTGCTCTGGTAGAAGGATTGGACTCAATCTCCCTCTACCATTCTACAATTTCCATCTGATTCATTAATTTCTAACTTTACTGTTCTCTTTTTGTAATCTTACGAAAGGTAATGAAAAAAAAACCAAACAAACAGGGCCCACTGCCTACTGCTCACCGGTTCGGGGAGTTCAGTGTCAGCCCAAACTTTGCTCACTTGAAAGCCACACACAGAACAGGACTTAAGCAAAGAAGTGGCTTACTGAAAATGATGAAATACAGTGAAGTGTTGGGATGGTACAGGTTTATACCACACATACTTCTCTTATCTTCTCTAATGAACAAACACAGAGTAAGAACAGCTGTCATTTGCTGTATCTCATCCAGATGGAATTCTCTTACTGATCATCAAGGCAGAATCAAATGAACAGGAAAATGGCTACTCGGATTTTTTGGGAAGGACTTCCCCTCTACAGATGGTAAAAGTCTGAAGGGGTGTGTGTGCCCCACTGCAGAGCAGTGTAAATGAACAACTGCCAGGAAAGAAGTTGACAAAGCACTGAAACCATTGAGGAACTGGTAGCCTGAACCAGGTCGGCAAGGCAGCGTTTTGGATTTTTTCTCTCTTTCCGCTTTTAATAACAGATACTCATAGCTGCTACATTCAGCTCCTCCCATCTCTCTAATGTCCAGATTGCTGCTTTATGTATTTCTATTACCCTTTCCACTACACACTTCCTTCCCCCTCCCCAGTCTGCTGCCTGCCTTCCCCTGCTGTTTCTCCACTCCCAGTCTGCTCCACAACTGGTGTTGTATCCTCTTTTCTCTCCACCCTCTTTGCCTCTGAGAGCCTGCCCAGGCGAGAGGGAATACTCCTGTGGTTTTTAGTGCAGCTAGCCCAAGTTCCATCACCAACCACCCAAGAGGTACGTATATGCCCTGTTCAGTGGGCTTGGACTCTGTTTTTTAAGCTGTGTTGCCATGTTCTCACTGCTGTTCCCACCTCTGCTCCACTGGCACTATTCACACCCTCACTTATGCTGCTCAGCAGCAGCAAGCATGCTCAGCTCTAAAGCAGTCCTACAGGAAAAGCCAGCTGGACCACAGCAACAAGCTGCAAAAACTCCTGTGCAGCATCTGCACCTTTCACAAGGCAGTCATTGCCAGGGAGAAGGGAAAAAGCACAGCAGTGGACATGCTAGCTGCAGCAGTGTCCACCCCCTGCTCTTGCGCCCCAGCCCAGCAATAAATTAAGCTGTATCTAAACAGTAAACATTCCTTTCTCTGGACAGTACATGTAGGAAGTATCAGGAAGTAAAAGGGTAAGTCTCTACCCCTAAAAAACACCCAAAATACTTGCATATTTTGTATTCCCCCCATCTTCAACATTTGCACAAGGCCACTTAACCTACTGGCTTACACTGCTCCTCCAAACCCCACACTACCTGTCACACACTGAAGGATCTCAAGGATCCTCCAAGGAAGGGCAACAATATTTTTTTTCCCAGTAGGGTGCTGTGCAGCACTGGAATAGCTCACACATTACATAACTTCAAAGAAAGTGCTTGCACGTGCTTCTCCAGAACATCTACATCTGCTGTGCCTGCATCTCCAGCTAGGGAAAGGAAGGTGCAGAGTTTCAGAAACAGCATCATGAACGTGACTATGAACCACAAAACACCAAAGCTCAGTGCCAGCATAGGCACCTAGGAAAAGAATGTTAAATGTTTACTCCTCATAAGCCACCAGCAGCATATGGTAAGTTACAAAAAAAGATGGAACAGGAGGATGACAAACCCCAAAAACCCAAACAAATAAAAAAAGGTGACTCAACAGCACCACTCACTTGATAAACACAGCAAGAACTGTTTGAAGCAGCAGAGAAGCTCTTGCAGTATTCTGGTAGCTCAACTCATGACATTCCATCCATACTACAGATGAAATGGAGTTAAGAGAAGTACACAGAAGCCAGCAGAGCTGCAACCAATTTAATTACACACTAACTTCTGGAGTGCTTCTATAAGAGCTGAGAAATGATGAGAGACAGCCAGGATCAGTAGTGACCACCTACACAGTGACTTCCAAGAAAAGGAGTAGATGAGTACTGGGGGTGTTGGGTCTTAACACCAGCATAAAATGACATTTCCTGGTTGCAGGGATGTAGTTCAGTGTGTTCATTTTAATGTGTCTGTGTTCACATTTTTAATAGGTAACTATCAATACTAACCCCTCAGAACTAAGCTTCATGCAAAACAGGATCTGAACCCAAAAGTAGCAGACATGAGAAGATTGCACCAGAAACACTTCAGATATTCTATGCCTTTGCAGAGAGGAAATAGCCTAAAATTGTGCCAGGAGAGAGTTAGGTTCGAGTTGAGGAAAAATTTCTTTGCTGCAAGAGTGGTCAGGGATTGAAATAGGATGCCTAGGAAGGTGGTGAAGTCCCTATCCCTGGAGGTGTTCAAGAAACCTGTGGCCATGGCACTCTGGGACATGGTTTAATGGCCATGGTAGTGTTGGGTTGATGGTTGGACTGGATGACCTTAGGAGGCTTTTCCAACCCAAACAATTCTATGATTATGCAGCATGTTTTGTGTAAAGCATTTAGCACAGCGTAGGGAGAATTTCTGCATCCACATCAAATGTTTTAATTCATTCACACAGACATCACCAGTTTTAAAGGCCTCACTCTGTAGTTAGAAGCCAGTGGCCTGTCTTTCTGGTGGTTGTATTAAAAACCTAAGCATGGTTTCACTCATGCTTCAGCAGCAGTGAACACAAGCTGCTACCAAAATGGCAGCCTCTTCCTCATCCCCAGCCACCCAGGCTGATGCTGGATCTTGTGATCATGCAATCCTTGGGTGAATGAAATCACTTCAACAAATGAAAGATGAAAAACAAAAAGGAGAGGAAAGTATTTAGCAGCTCATCAGTGACAGCTTCCCCTGCAGCCACACGAGGACCAGAGCAGGAGGGAGAACACCCAGCTGAGAGCAGCAGCAGAGTGGGATCTCCCCTTCCAGTGACAGCTCCAATCACATAAGACACAACTTACACTGCACACAGAGGCTGTTGTTGATGTGCACCTTAAACCAACACAAGCAAGCACTGGTGCCAAAAGCTGTGCTGGCCTGGCCTGCCTTCCCTGCATCAGTCATCTGCTGCTGACTCCATCACTTCTGCTTCATGGCAGTGCTGCTCCTTCAACAGATTCATACTGAGGACAACTGACTAAAAAAAGGAAGTATTATATAAAACAGGTTTTCTTCCCTCTGCTCTGATCAGTCTCCATATCCAATTCACTCGAACAGGCAGAGACACTTGTAGCAGCAAGACAGAGGACAGCAAAGCAGGTCAGAGAGAGCAGAGCTGTTTCTTTTACTTTAAGCCTGCTGGTTTTACAGTACCTGAATACTCACTGAGGCAGAACCCAAGATTGCCAGCCCGAGGACAGAACTGTGAGAAAGCTGGTTTGACTCACAACTGCTTAGAAATGAATGCAGGACAAAGCCAAAGTCTTGCCAGGTGATGTCATCCATTGTGGTTCTTGTATCTCTGCCCATATGTGCAGGCTTGGCTTACTATGGCTGCTACAATCTCCTAACACTAAAAAGCCTGACAAAAAGGAACTTACAAATCCTTACTACTAAGTGCTACGGTAGTAAATCTTGCATTATGCAAGAGACTTTTTGCTTTGGTTTATGAAGGAATATGTGTTTTGGAGGACTGAGCTGTGGAGGTGCCCAGACAAGAGGGGCTTTGCTATGATGTTTTCTGTCTAAAGTTAGTTAACTGCAATTGGACACAGAATAAAGTGTTTGTAAGATGCTTGCTTTAACTGCACTCAGCCAAGCCTGCAAGGAAAGAGGAATCAGACCTCTATGTCCGACATCCAAAATATTTCAGGATGAGAGGAAACGGCCTCAAGTTGCACCAGGGGAGGTTTAGATTAGACATTTAAATAAACTTCTTCACTGGAAGCATTCTCAACCACCAGACCAGGCTCCCCAGGGAGGTGCCTGAATCCCCATCCCTGGAGGTCGTTTAAAAGACACAAGGATGTGGTGCTGAGGGCTGTGGTTTAGCACCAGCTAGAGAGGGGTTTGACTCTACCTCAACAAAGGTCTTCTCCAACCAAAACAATTCTATGATTCTATGTAACTTTTTACAGTACAATTCCCAAGGCACACAAAGAGCTGCTCTTGGATGCACCAGATACCAGGTTAGAAGAGTATGTTCAAGTCAAAATTCCATGTGGGCATCCAAAACCAAACAAAACATACCAAAAAATTAGGCATTAAACACAGCTACATCTATGCTGTCATTAAACATGGCCACAGAAAAGGATGTCCTTTGAAAAGGAGTGCAAGCAGATGTTTCCCTCCTCCTAGGTAACTCTTACCTCTGCAGACTGAAAAGGCTTCAGAAGAAATGAACTAAGAGTATTTGAGGCCCTGATGTCCCTACACACAAAAGGAAGCAGAATAGACAGAGAAAGCAAATCAGCACTTCCTCCTACAACCATTAGTCTGCTGTCCTAAATACACTTTCCCCAGCTTCAGCAGCTGAGGGTTGGAGCCATTTTAACTCCAAGACACCATCCACAACTAAATTCCTAGCAGAGATAAAACCTAGGCTCCAATTCTCTCCCCCCCTCAGGCTTAAATTAGAATAGTAGAGGCAGGAAGGGTCTTCTGCTGATCTCCTAGCACTCCACTCAGCTTGGCAGAGCTGAGGTTGCTAGAAATCACAACATTTCACACTGCGCAACCTGATTCTGGCATGCTACCAGCAACCCTGAAGATATAATTAGTGCTGTGTAGCCACTGTGACTATTTCCCTCTTCTGCAGTCCTTGCAGATGGATCACAAACAAAACACATCTTCCATCTCCTCTTGTTTTTCCCTCATCTCTAGCAAGTGCTTTTTGGACTATATAGGTAGTATGAGAAATGGATAGATCAATTCTAAATGGACTTCTGCATTAGACTTGAGTAATTCCACCCATTTTAATACACAAAGCTCCCTTGGAGAGATTATACAAGAATGCAGACACAGCAGAAGCAGGAAAAGGCAAAGTATCACAAGTCTGAGAAATTCAATGGCTAAAATTGTACTACCAGTCTGTTTTTTTCCTACTTCACACACTATAGAAAGGTGAGAAAAGGTAATGTGGGTTCAGGCCCCAGAGGGTAGAGAATCAGTATCTAAGTACTTCTAAAACAGGAAGGATGTACCTAAAAAGGAGGTGAAGATTGACAGGAAAGGCTTGAAGGGTCTTACAAGCCTAAGAAGTAGGTATCTGTTATCACTCAGGCCCCCAGCACCACCCCTGACTTTCAGCATGGCACTGCTCAAGTCATTTTATCTCAGTTTTCCTATCTAAAATACACAAAAAGACTCCATTAAAAAAAAAAAGGACACAGGTATAAAAATACCTTCTAAACACCTGTCAAAAAGTTGCTCCTCAGACAAATTTAAGGTTGGTCTAGATGATCCCTGAAGTTCCTTCCAACCTGGCATTCTAGGAACCTATGAAAAAATTCAGGTCTCCATGGTGCTTCAAACATGTCTCTCTAAATTTCTGAGGAAAAATAGGAATGTGAAAAACCAACCCAAACCTCATCATTACATCAGGTGCTTCTACAAACAAGTTTCAGTTCACCAGAGGAAGCATAAAAAAACAAAGCAAAAACAAAACACCAGCTTTCACCTTAAGCCCTTCAAAGCAAGGGGGAGATGTTTAGCTGCCCCAAGCACCTCAACCTGCTGTATTTAGTAGCTTCTGAAGTCAGGCACAACCTAAACAATTTCTCTTATCTATTTTTGTTTGCTTCTGTGTAGGATACTGTAGCTGCCAAGTCTCTTTAGTCTACAATTTATGCTTCAAATTGGAACATAAGAAATGTAAACACCATATATATTTTTGCCAGTTTTATTAGAGTCTCATCTTAGACAGCTTCATTCAAGTAAGTAGCTATTCTGAAGCCACTGAAGGCTCATACTAAGGACTACTCACAGGAGTAAAAATCTGCATAAGAAAGTCCTTAGTTCATAGTCCAAGAATTTAAACTGTAGTTAAAGGTGTCATGGGAATTACACCACCATTTTAATTAAATGCTCTAAGATCTTGCAGACAGATTCAAGATTAGCACCATCTGTTTTGGTTTCAGTGTTTCATTTCACTACATCATCCTCACACAGCAACAAAATATCATTTCACACTCTGCTCCAGCCATTTAAATACCAGATAAAATTTATGTCATTTCGATACACTTCACTAGGAAGGAAGGACAAAAGGACAGACACAGGAGGACTGAAAACTACTCTGTTGCAATGCATGCTTATGGGGGAGGCAAACACAGGCTGACAAGAACTCTTGTCCCTCACTCCCACTCAAATCAAATATTTAGTAACATTTGCCTAAGTCCCTGTCAAGTGAAGTAAAAGAACAGAGGCAAGAAACACATCAAGGAAAAGAGGAAATAGCTTAATAAAAAAAAAATCTTCATAGCTGTGCATTATTTCTGCAGTCTAAGAAAGATTCCTCTTTGGATAGCACAGCTTCCCCTGGAAAGGCTGAAGCAGCACAAGCACTTGTACAGAGATACTCTCTTGTCTTCTACCCCGGGGTCTGTATCTCTCTTGCTTTAAATTAAACAAAGTCAACAAAACAAAACTATCTCAGCTCTGTGTAGTCTCCTGAAATCAGATCATTTACTACACAGCACATTAACACTCCCCTCTTGATCCTACCCACTTGAAAACAGCAGGGAATGGTTTGTGTTCCCTTCCCCCAGGGCTTATCCCCTCTGCCCCTCCGAGAGGGAGGCAGCATACAGCAGCCCCCAGAGGCTTTAGCCGGCACCCGCCCAGCTTCAGCAGCACCTTTCTGCTGGCCCAAGCTACTGGCAGACAACATGGCAAGAGCTCTGCAAACTTTTTCATACTCTGAACTTAAGAATGGGAAAAGCAATGCATTAGAAAGAAAATCTAATTTTGGGAGGGGCCTCACACAACCAACAGCAAACCTGCGCATTGCTTAAGGATCAGCTGAGCTTCATTCCTCTTAATATGCAACCGATCAACAGCTGAATGACATGGCTGACTTTAATCCTTGTCCTCTACAAGCACAGAGACAAGTGGCTGGACAGAAAGGATAAAGCACTGACCATCTTTTAAAAAATGAAGGATGAGAAAAACTGACCCAGGTTTGTTGTTGTCATCTGCCCTTCAAAGCAGGAAGAACCTAAGGACACAGCTGCATGCAGCACGTGTGGCCAGGAGGGCTTTGTGCTGGATAAATCTCTTCATACCATGCTGCCCTCTTCTCTCATACCCCCCTGGAACAGATTATCTAAATGCTACTACTTCAGAGCTGTTTGTGACAAGCAACAGTGTCAGGGCATTTCTATGTCAACTTTTATCATTGCCAAGGCTCAGTGAAGGTTTTAGCTGTAACCAAAATCCTCTTATCAGATATCTTCCTGATGAACTTCTGCACCTGGGGACATCTGAGATACTACAGCATAGATTTGAGGAGCAGAAAAACCAAGGTACTTCTAAAATGAAAGAGCCCACATACACTTGGCTGGAACCAAGTTCATCAAGCAGAGCTGGAGAAGGACAATGTGATAAGCATGGCTGGAAGCCAAAGGGCTGAGATTTAGCCATTACTTGAAGGGATGCTTTCAAGTAAAAAAAACTGAAGAGGCAAAAACATAAGGAATCTGAAAGATGGCAGCCACGTCTCAGGCCAGCAGACAGCTGAATCTCAGAGGCAAGCACCACTGCACACCGGTGCTGAACTGGTTTGTGCACCAACACTGAGAAATGAAATGGGAAGTTGTTCTGCTCGAGTCTGACCACCGCCATGAGAAAGGGAAATGGAAAAGCCAATCTGAACAACTGAGCAGGTAGGAATCTGGGTTCAGAAGACCTCTCTGTGTCCCTGGAGAACACATCACCCTCAGAAGCCAAGGCAGGTGGAAGCATTTCAAAACAAGACATGTGGGGGTTTGATCCGAGGCAGTTTTATGGGGAAGAGGGAAAGAAGTGAAGTTTACCCATATCAGAACCAAATGTGTAACACCTGGAGGCAAAATGCCATCTCTAAGACGGAAAACAGAAGCAACTAAAGACATTCTTTTCATTGCAGCAAAGCCTAGGCTTCAGTAGTGACCCCCCCCCGCCCCCTGCAAGTCAGCTTACAGACACTGTTTTACAGAGCAGACTAAAAAGTGTCTCTGAGTTCAGCAACACTTCAGCCAGTCTCTTTTAAAGAGAATCAGTTACACTTTAACTCCTGAGTAGGTGATTAAGAAGGGACCGTAAAATGCAAACTACCACTGCACACTTCAGGTAACACACAAAAGCAAGCCAAGGAGCAGCTTGCTAGCCAAAGAGGGACTCTCTTAGGCAGCACAGGGCCAAGTTTGCAAGTCCCCTTCAAAAAGGGAATCAGCGCTCAATAATTACCCATTTTCCAAATAAATACATATATAAATAAATCTCCTTACAGAAAAATAGCCCAATATGTGAAAAAAGAGATCACCAATACATGGCACCAGCCAGAGAGCCAGAGCCCAACTGTAATTTTTTTTTTTTTTTAAAGCTGAAGGAGGAAGGAAATGTCAAACATCAGAGTCATACAATAGACTATCAGATGTTTCCCAAACCAAGTAATCTGACATACGGGCAGAAAAAAAAGCAGGGGGCGGGCTGGAGGAAGTAAGAAGCCAGGCAAAGTAAACTTTGGCATAGTGAGTTAAAGAATGCAGTTTCTTTTCTTCCCTTACACAAAAACCTGCATTTGAGAGCTGGGTACTAGAAAAGTTTTGTGCAGCACATCTAAGCAGAACCACTTACTGAATATTAACAACAGCTTGGGCAGTCATTTTACACATGTCCATCATGGACCTGCAAAGCAAACCCTGCTGCCTGCCCAAATGTGCCCTGACCCTGGGCTAGGAAGGTGGGAGCAGTGCAAAGGCACTCAAATACCGTATCCAGTTCCGGTGTTCCCAGAATAACCAAGACACAGAGCTACTGGGGCCAGCCCAGAGCAGGGCCACAAAGATGATCCAAGGGCTGGAACATCTCTGCTATGAGAACAGGCAGAGGGAGCTGGGGTTGTTCAGCCTGGAGAAGAGAAGACTCTAGCCATGGAAGGAAAATGAAGGTGTATGGAGGAAAAAAAAAAAAAAAAACAAACCAAAAAAACAACCAAAACCCAAAAAACTATGGAGAAAAATATCCACACCTTTTGCTCTGTAATTAATAATTTTCTCTTCATAAAGAAGGACAAACACTGCACTGTAACACTAAAGAAAGCAGAGACCCGAGACAGAAATAAGTGTGTTAGAGCCCAGACTAAAAATCAATTTCAGAAGGCTGTTGATTTTGCTCCATTGTGATAAGCTGATCGTTTTGGATGTTTGAGCTCATCTGTGTCAGTCACATAAATGTAAATATTGCCTGGGGGCACATTATACAACAGCAACACACAGTAACATTTCCTGCCTCAGAGAAACAAAGAGAGAACACCACCAAAAGCTCAAGTCAACATTTCCATATGCACTGCTGCCATTCTGCTCAGGGAAGTGAATCCAGCCACATATGACTCAGTGAGAAAGAGTATTTTTAAAGCAGACTGAGGTAAGAAGTGAGAGTCAGGGTTTATCACAATTAATCCAAATTCCTAGCACAAGCCAAAGGAAAGAATGCATAAACCCTTTACGTCTGCAAGACGCTGGAAAACAGGCATCATTTTACGTAGCAGAAGGCTAAGAACCCTCCTGATCTGTACGGTATCAAAGTGGTTCCTGTTCAACCGTCGTTATCACTTCAGAGTACAGCCATCACAGCTAGGCAAGGCTGCAGAGCTGGCTGGAGCCACAGCAGGGAGTGCTGCAGGCTGTCATTCCCAGCATCGCAGCCCTGTTATCCCTCTGCTACGACGGACTTCACAAGCCTCTGCAGCGGGAGCCTAACAAGAGGGGCTACCTGGATTTTGCGGTCTGTTANTCCAGCCGGCTGAGTTTTAGCCTGGGTCATTTTACAAAGTATGGGGGGGCAGGTAACTCCCAAACCTACATCAGAGCAGAATATTTTTATTATCTGGTTTCTCTTTGAAACTAGCAGCTGATGTTGGGGAACTGAGGGGAAGAGGATCTATTTTTAAAGTAATACTTAGAGCTTCAAAAGGAAAGCAGTATAAAAGTTTGGCCTGAGGAAGAGGGTCGCCCCCATGTAAATACATGCTCCATAGAAACAGATCTGGATTTATTTGGGATCTTCTCTTGGAAACATTCATGCACTTTCAAACTGGCAAGTCAATACTAAAATGAGCACACTTCTAGCCAGAGCACTGCTTTTTTTTTTCTTCTTCTTTTTTCTTTCATGTTGGTGCCATAGTAACACAAATAAGAAGTTGCAAATCCCAGAGAGTCATCAACCCACTCCTGAAGCAGGGCAAGCTGACTGAACACTTCTCCATCCCTAACTCCTTGCAGATCTGGGCCCTTGCTCTTCAAACTCACACCCTACAGATACCATTAAACTGTCAAATACTCTGACAGGACATCATAAAAACCTGCTCTGGAGGGATTTAAAACTCAAGAGCATCATTTATTAGCACGAAGTGAGCAAGCTCTCTAATGTCACTTTTCTTCTACTATCTTGTTACCTAATAAAATTTAGGATAAAGATAAGTAAAGGCTCAAACACTTGTGGAGAGCTTGAGAGGTTAATTCCACTTCTTAAATGTATCTACATGCAAATTCACACCTACAGAGAAGTGAAGCAAGCAAGGTATGTAAGCATGTAGTGATGTAACATCCTGCATGCCAAAGAACCTGCCGACTGCTTGGAGCACTGCATTTATGAGCATACAACAAGCAAGAACAACTACTGGTTCATTTACTACTACTTAAAGATTTGGTTGGGCAATCAACCATTTACTATGAAGTCCTTAACTGATAATCACGTGAGACCAAAGAGCACCTCATCGGCAGCCTCCGCATTCATCACTGCGGTGCCATCAGAAACCTTGAAGAGAAAAGCTCCGATGCTGTCTGGGATTTCCTTGGCTCCTTTCAGTTTGCTACAAACGGCAACACAACTCACTCACGGAAGGCAACAACTTCTGTTCCTGTTCGGGATCTGAAGAAAGCAACAGCAGCACTGACCTTTACAGTTCGTGCATTTGCCTTTGCATATTAAGTGGAACACAGAGGCAAATCCTGCTCCCCGGACTCTCCTGGCAGCAGCTTCTGCAATACATCTCCCATACCAGCTGTTATAAAGCCCTCTAAAATCAGGCCTCACTTTCCAAGAACACGGTCTTGTCTTTTCCAGGCTGAAGATTCCTCCTGTACTCAATCTTACACTACATAAAAGCTACTCCAGGTTTCAGGTGGCTCCTGACACCCTTTGCTGTATTCCTTTTCCACCTCCAGCACACCAAATGTTATGCAACTTCATCCCAGTTTTCAGAGACTGACTTATGCCTGTGGATCCACCACAGGCAGTTGAGGAGACATCTCCATACTTCAACCAAGCCCTCACTGTCATATGATTAACCCTTAGTCACAGGAAAAGTCAAATTAATTTCAGTAAAGCTACTTTTATGGTTAAGGATTATTCACAGGAAGGTTGTTTGCCAGCTGGGTCTGAAGCTTTAATACAAACTATTACCTCAGAACATTTTGTCTCTAAATAGTTATTAGGCAACTCTTAATTAGTATTTAAACAAACTGGCCCTTAACAATTGCTTAGTAAATGCCTGTTTTGATAAACAGGCATTCCTTTGCAGAAGCAACAGCAGACATTTTGACTACTGCAGAGAGTTAGGAAAACCAGAATTCCTTCTACCGCTGTGCTAGGAACAGCAATTCCAGACAGCAAAGGTTTTTCTAGTGACCAAGCCTATTAATCTGCTGTGCATGCCACTAGGAACAAGCTTCAACTTGACCTGTATTCCGATGACAAATAAGCAAACTGCCCCTTGCATCATTTTACTAATAAATGCTTTACATTTAGAGCAGAATTGAGATTTCTTTGTGTAGGGTGTCCGTGGGGTTTTCCGCCTGACAGAGCACACAAACATTATTAACCCATTTTCCAGAGCAGCGCTGGATCTCTGCTTCCCTATAGAGAAATATCCAGCAGGGACAAGAACCTTTGGTGTCACCAAAGCCAGAGGGACACCTCCTGAAGCCTAGATGTGCAAATCTGAGCTCACACTCAGTCAGAATCTGGACTTAGAGTTTAAAACCTTTATTTAAGGCTGTGCCTTCCCCTCAGGTGAACTATTCTGAGCTCTGCACTTCCCGAACATCACTGGTAAAAAAAGAACCAATTATGAAAGAGCTTTTAGAAAATACCTGCTGTAAAAAGATCCAGAAGAAAGTGCTGCCCAACCTCTCTACAGGCTGTCTACAGCTGACAGAAAAATAAGCCAGAAATCATGAACTGTTAAAGCCACCCAAATCCTTTACAGCAAGCAGAGTCAGCACAGAGCTCTGGCTTCCCTGGGGTGGGGAGAGAGCATTCTTCTTAAACACCACAAATGCTAGTGGGAAGAAATAGCATTTAAACCCAAATGAGTGGGATCACACAAGATAAGAACTATTTCAGAACCCCAGTTTCCCACTCAAGACAGTTTCTTTGTGATTTGCACCCAAAACAAAGCCTGTGACCAAAAAAAAAAAAAAGAGTCAGCTTCTAACAACAGAATCAGTCTAAAAAAGCTTCGTAATGAAGCTCCCTCCTAAAGAAGGGAAAAATTCTCCATCCACAGCTGATTTAGTTTGTGTATGGTTTTGTTCTGTTACACTGAAAAAGGAAATGATTAGCAAAAGCCTCTCTAATTGGTAATCCAGACTACTGTAGCTGTAACACTTCATAAATTTTGAAATGAATATGACAATTCGAGGTGGAGAGGTCAATGGTGCTGGCCACATATTTCCAGTATTTCCTTTCTCCATATCTTTCACTGACACATAAATCCTAACAAATTCTAACATCATATAAAATAAACCACCCTAATACTTTCCATATATGTGATATTTTAAAAAATACTACTTTATTGCCCCCCCCCCTTTTTTTTTTCTTTTGCAACCAGAGCCAGAAAACAATAAAGAATTACAGTTTAATACACAGCAGCACATTACAGGTATGGAAACCTCCCACGAAATTACAGGGGAGATTAAAGGGTTGCACATTAAACTCATTACTATTATTAAACTCACCTGCAAAAGAATTTTGCTAAACTCCTTTCAGTGATATTACACACCCACGTAGAACTTAACATCTCCCTAGTCTAGTAAGGTGGGGGGGGGGGAGGAAAACACAAAAGACCAAGCCACAGTAACGATGGAATAACTTCACTTGATAATTTATGCTAACTGCACACCAACACTTTGTGTTACCAGGGACAGCTCTGCAGATTGCAGCTACATGAAAAGTTAAGCTTCTCAAAATCAGGCTGCTGCTCAATTCTCCACTAATAAACAGAGACTTTACAATGCTCTTCTGCAAAGGACAAACCATTCACCACCACCTTGCTCTTACAATCAGATCCAATTGTCTCCATCACACTCACTGCTTGATTTTTCTGACTGGGTAAGAGCAATGCAGTCAAAATCACTGTAACAATTCCTGCATCTCCATACCCACAGCCCTGCTAGATATTTATAAATATTAGAACACACCATCCAACAGAAGCACAGCTTAAAGAATGAAACAGTTCCCTAACAAGCCCAAGAACTGCATTTATTCTCCAGGAAGAATCTCTAGCTGTGTGCCCATGGCTCTTGCCCCAGATTCTTAAAAGCTGAGCAAAATCCAGAGACATGACAAAGACAGAGAGGCAAAATAGCAAATGTACAATAACAGGTAAAAACATAAAGAGTTTGATCATTTTCACTGTTAATTAATTCTCCTTAATTTCTACAAGGGAGCTAAAAACTCCTTTCCATTAGAAAAAGCACAACACATGCACCCACCTCCAGTTCTGGCAGAGCTCTGATACGAGGAGGGGGAATCTACCCTAAAACTCTCCTCATACTAGCCCCAAACTTGAATTACCCACTTGAACTACACCACACCATCCACTACAGTCCCTCCTTTCCCTCAGCATGATCCCTGGCAGCACTAGAACGCTCTTGATGATCAAACAGTCCTCTCACTCACCCAGCTGTTGCCCAGCCAGAGGGGATAATGGTCCTGCATATGTCAGGTAAAATAAAGCCAGGTCTTTGCAAACGGCTTTGCACTTACACACAAACTGTTTTCTCACTTCATATTTAAACGACAAACCTGTAGCTAGCCAAAGCTGATACCTCAATTTCTGCCACATTAAACCACGAGTAGGAAGTTGTCAATTCCCAGTGAGGTGGGCAGACAGCATCTATGCAAATGACCCATCCCGCGTACCGCCTTTACAGCCAGTTTCTCTTCAGTGAAGAACGAAACTACGAGGTTTTTTTTGTTTGTTTTTTTTTTTACCCCTTGCCCTCGAGCACGATCTATGGCAAGCGAAGCCCACGCTGTAATAACAGCTGACATGCAGTCACAAGAGCCCAGAGCCCAAGTCCGACAGGCTATCACCCTACATGACTGCTAGCTGCTGCTGCCGAAATGACGTCTGTCATTGCGAACGGAGAGAAAAACCCCACAGCTCGCCAGGCACAAAGCAGCAGGGTACGGACTGCTAGGGGAGGCGGCGAGACGAGGCTGTTTACCGGCGAAGATGGTGGTGCAAGCAGGCAGGGGACACAGCATCTGTCGCCTCTGCCCTCTCCTCTGGAGAGCAGCGCAGCCGGGAGCTCCAGCCACGCACTCGCAGCAAACCACGTTAAAGAGCAAAATAAACACGGGGAGCCGGGCCGGGGGAGGGGCCAGCGCAGGAGCAGCCCCACGGGCCCCGACTATAAAGCCCCTGGCAGCTGCACCCAACCGGCAAACTTGCTGCGCGGCGGAGCGCCCAGTTAAGTAGCGGCCACCGCTGCCGTTTCCCCACCCCTGGGGCACTCACCAGCGAGAAGAGGTTGGAGTGACAGTCCTCCAGGCTGGCCCCGTTCGCCACCCAGTTCGCCGCCGCAGTCATGATCCTCGGCGAGCCCGGCCGCCAGAGTGGGGCATGTCTGAGGAGCCGGGCGCGGCGTGCAGGATAGAGACAGCGGGCACCGCTCGGTGGTGGCCGCGGGCCGGCCCCTCGCCGCGGAGCGGGGGAGCGCGGCCGGCAGGGGGCGCGCTGCGGGCGGGGGGCGGGAGCGCTCCTCTCTAGCCGGCCCGGCGAGCCTCAGCCCGCGCGGCCCGCTCCGGCGGCGCCCCTCGGTGAGAGACCCTCAGCACGCAGCGCGGGTGGAAACCTCCTCCGGTCCTCCAGGCCGCCTCAGCGCCGCCGAGGCGAAGAGAAGAAGGGGGGGGGGGCCCGTGGCCTTCCTTCCGCGTCCAGGTTTGGCCCCCCCCCGGCCAGGGCACACGTTGAGGCGAAGGCCGGAGAGGTAGAAGAGGGGAGGGTCTTCTCCTCCTCCTCCTCCTCCCGCGGCCCGGCGGCGGCCCCTTCGGGACACGGGCCGGGAGGGGCGGGGGAGGGTCCCGGCCCCGGGCAGTGTCGGCGGCGGCGGGCGGGGGGCGCTGTCTGGCGTGCCGGCGGAGGCCGTGTCCCCTCCCCTCCCCGCCCGGCCGCCCCTCGCTGCTGCCGCCGCTGGCTGTGGGTGGATGGTGTTTTCCTCCTGCTGTTGCCGCTGCCGCTGCTTGCCGCCGCCTTGTTTACGCTCCGTGCGGGACTCCTGGTGTTGCGGGCGGCGGGCGGCAGCCCCGGCCCAGAGAGGGAGCACTGTCCCTGCCCGTCCTCGCCCCGCTCTGCCTGGCGCTGCCCGCCCAGCGGCCCCGCTCACCCGCTCCTCCTCACACACTCGCCTCTGCCTCTCTCCACTCTGACAGCAATGGCGGCCGCCAGCCGCAGCTCGCCTCGCCATTGGACGGCGGCGGCCCACGTGACGCACGCCAGAGGGCGGAGGCGCCGGCGGTGGGGCTCCCCCCAGCCCCTCCCTCCGTCGCCGCGGCGCCCGCCGGGCNACGGCGGGAGCGGACTGGCGGCGGGGGCCAGGCTGGGGTCGTGTCACTGCCCGAGAGCGGCTCCCGCTCTCCATCTCCCCGCACCGGACAAACTTTCCTCTTGCTGGAGCTGCTAGAATGGTGTCCCGGGGACTCTCCTGCCGTCTTGGCCGAGGGGTCTCTCGCCGCCAGAAAATGTTATTTAAAAGAAGTTGTTCGGGGCGGAGCTGCCGGCCCTGCCCGACCCCGCTCCCATCTGTTGCTCCGCACTTCACCCCCGCGACAGGCGTCCGACGGGTCCTCCCGCAGCACCTGAGGCTTGTCACTGTAGTTTTAAACCGGCTTCACGACGTACTCGCTCCGGTCCGCATATCAGGGCGCATCCCCCCACAGTGCGCCCCCGAGAGAAGTCAAGTTCGGTCCCAAGATCTGCAGAGCCCCTGAGCCGCAGCTCCTCTGGACAGCGGCCATACGCTCCTTGCACCGGGAACAGCTTTAAGCACCGGCAGCAGTTATTTTCTTATCAAACCAACGCGAAAATACCCGAGTTAAACAAACGGAATTAGATCCTATAACAGTCCTTCCCTGGAGCAGAAGAACGGATTGATACAAATAACAAATACTAAATACCTTGTTTAAAATATGTACTTTGTAACCAATTATTTTGTTACTGTTTTTAATGCGCCTTTGATTCTAAACAGCGGGAGAGGATCTGCTCAGGCAGATTACAGCTCCCCTGCCTGAGCTCCTCGCTGCCAGCAGTGTTCCACAGGTGACAGAAAGCAAACATTGTTGCTCAAAAGGTTAAGATTATTTAGCAGTTCTGCTCTTAAGACAGAAATGTAGCAATTCAGCAGAGGCTTTAGCACAGAAATGTCACACCTCTTCACTGACCTGATTCAGTGGAAAAAGTTCTCGCTCTGTGCTCAGTGGCAGCTTTCCTTATCGTGATTTTAATCTGATTTTTTCGCAATTTACTTTTCTCGGTACTAAATGAAGATTAGCATCTGTTCTAATGACTGAATGGAGTTTGTTTGGACTTACCTCAGAGTGCCAAATCTAACGTCAAACAAGCAGCACAGCCATTCACCTCAATTACGTACACGGAAAGATTGAATTCAGGCCAGGAGAACGTTTCTGCCAGGACCAGGCTTCTGACCACGTCTGTTCTTCATCTGACACATCTGACCCACCATACCCTGTTCCCATCACTGTCACCCCAAATAGCAGTTCTGCCTTGCAAAGATTTGGCCTCTGATACTGAGAAGGAAAGTGCTTTCCAATGCACATAAAATACTCAGTTCCATTACAAATGCAGGGGGGTTTCTTGTTGGTTGGTTGGCTTGGCTTGGTTTTTACACCTGTTAGTCAGCCAAATAAAGCCTAGACTCACCCTAGGAAGAGACTTTTGTCCTCTTTCAGTTCATCGAAGAGAACCAAAGTGGCACAAAGATGATATGAAAGCCCCAAATTCATGAGGAGGAGAGCTGAAAAAGTAGCCTAGCTGTCATAGTCCACAAGTTGCATGCTGCAGCCTGGTGAGACACTGGCACGGGTTGCCCAGGGAGGTTGGGGCTGCTCCCTCCCTGGAGGTGTTCAAGGCCAGATTGGACAAGGCCTTGAGTGACCTGTACTAGTGGGAGGTGTCCCTGCCTATGGCAGGGGGTTGAACGAGATGATCTTTGAGGTCCCTTCCAACCTTACCATTCTATGATTCTAATCCAGAATCAGGGCAGTACTTCGGGCCAACCAGGGCCCATTTAGGACCCCTTCCTTTTATCAATCAGCCTTATAAACACAGAGCACAATCTAACACAGGTAAAGATGTCAAGCAACATGTAATAACCAACCAAAAAATAAATCACTCCACATTAAAATAGTAGAGTTGTCTGTAAAGGCACTGCAGCATCCCTAAATAGCACCTAGAGTACAACAAACCCTTTAAGGAAGTGCTCATTCTATTGCTGGAATAAAAGAACATCCCTTAGTATCAAAAATGGGATTTCCTTATTACAGAAATATTTTGAAACTGAGAAACACATAATTGCTTAGCCCAAGAAAACTAACAATACTGCACAGAACTCATCTTTCTTCCATATGCTGCTTTCCCTCCAAATGGTATTTCCAGTTGTCAGCATTCCTCTCCTGGATCCTCCAACTGGAGATGACTTATTGTGCTGGGTTTTCTCATAGAAATGTGGGGTCTAACACATGATTCAGATCCATTTTCATGGGCAGAAATGTTAATGCATTCACACTATGCTGCTCTGGCCATTTTTCAGGATTGTTATGAATGTTATTAACTACTCCTTAAATTAAGAAATCTTCTAGTATAATTAAACCACTCACATTAGGTCAATGTTCTGAAGCTGAAGGGTTGCTGCTCGCATTAGTAAGAGGCTACTGGTCAAATACTTTGGCCACGTCCCCAGGTGTCAAAGTTCATTTTGGTTTTGATCTGAATACAGGCAGCATCCCCTTCAGTCTCTTGCCAGTCACTTGAGCTTACATTGTGTGCAGCGATCACAGAGCAGAGAAATCATTACAGTCTAATCACTCGCTTCACAGCCCCAAACTAGCAAAGTTCCCTGGCTGCCTTCTGACAATAGTGTGACTGAAAACAGAAATTGTTCCCCTTACAGATATCATATGCAAGTGACACTTGCTCGTGCATAATTATCCTGGATGGTATGTGGTGGAACATGTTTCCCAGCTCTGGGTATTCAGGTTTTATTCCCTGGGGGATTTTTCACTTTTTTTTAAAAACCAGTCAATGAACACAAACAATAACACTGGGGGTTCTGCTTCAACAAAAGAGCAGCAAAATACAGGAACCTCTGGCTGCATTTTGGTATATTAATGTGCAAACCGCAGTTGCAACACTCAGAAGCAGAGAGGAGTTTCCAGGCTCCTGGAGATCAGCTGGGTCATGCTTAGCTTCACCCTACAGAGCTGATAAGCACTCCGTGAAGGAGCCAGGTAGCTGCCCTTACAGAATCAGTCCAAATAGTGATAGGCAAGTTTATTTTATTCTAGATCAACTTACCCAGAGCTCAGAGTAATGATCAAACCTGTTCTTCCAGGAGGATGGCTCAGCAGTTTCGTAGACTTTGTTTTCACCAGCAGGTGTTGCTTATGCTTCAAACTAAACATGGAGGAAGAAACAAAGATGTCAGGAGGCTAAAGGAAAGCCAAAATGTCAAACAGTTGCTTGGGTTTATTTTGTATTACCGTACAACCACTCTGCTGTACTTTCAAGTACCTCCAACTGAAGGAAGGATTATTTACATGAGGAATACAACTGACTTAAGTGTTTGTTTCAGACAGGGCTCTACCCATCTGGGTATGGAGAGTTTGGCCTTTCCTACACCAGTAGCAGAACTGGAATTCAGCCAAGTTTTGTGTCAAAAAGAAGCAGTGTTTGATGTTTCATGTCAAGGACAACTCATTTCTAGGTAAAAAATATTTCTCCACATGTTTGAGTTAGACACAATGGTTATTCACCAGCACTGATTCCAGCCCTGGCAGTGTAAGGAATGACTTTCTTGTGTCTAGTTTAGTCAAGTGTCATTTTTACTGTTTTCTAATTTTGCCTCTCCAGCTGCCTGCAATCCCAGTAATGGAAAGGACAGGAGGGCAAAAATGATAGGAGACCCAAATAATGAACTTCATGCAAGCAAACAGTCTTTAACTATTCTACATATCAGAAAGCAACAAAGAAAATAATTTTGTTTCCCCTTTGCTTTTGAGTTGCACTGAGATGCAACTCAGGCTGCTCATTTCATTGATGCTTACTAAAACTCAAAGACTTTCAGAAGTGCTTTCTGAAAATGGTTTTTGTAGTTTGCTATTAAATGTTGTTCTAGCACAGCACAGAATAGCCTCATTCCAGGTATGTTTCCAATGGTGTCATTGTCTGCCTTTCTTAAGGTTGCTTTATCTTAAGTGGTTTTTAATCCATCCATTAATTGCATTTTTCTATTCAAGTGTTTATAAATAGAACCTTATGATGCTTTTGGGTTTAAACCAAAAACCTTTACTTCCACAATCTGAAAACTTAAAAGTGGGAAAAAAACCCAACCAACCAACAACTAAAACCAAAGCAAAACCCCAAATGAAACCAACCAAATTGTTTCCCTGGCATAAATAAATTACGATCATTTGATTTTAGCATCAAAAATAATGAAAAAAAAAATCACACATTAATCCATCCTAAATAAATTTTTGTGTGTGTGTGTTTTGTTTTCTTTAAGGACTGACTACAGAGTTTTGTGTTAATTTTATTAACATACAGGAATGGCTACAGTAATATTTTCATTCATTCCTAGTAAAGGTGAAAAAAAACCACCTGAATTTTAAACCAAGATACAGATTTTCTGAAGGGGTGGGTACTTCTGCCTGAGAAGGAAATAAATAGATAAGCAAAACATTTGTTTGTTCATGGTTTTAGTCCTGTTAGTGATTAGAGTGTGGTCTGTGAACCAATTTTCCTTGCTTGGTGGTGTCAGTAGATACTGCCAGACAGATCTGTGTAGTCTGCTTCCAACCATCCCTACCTACATAGAAACTATGTAATATTTAATCAAAATTCATCACATGGACCATTCTATAGAGCACAAAAGCAAGTCAAACACAGCCCATAGGACTCCAAACCTTCCCAAGTGAGATTTTTACAGTGCTACCATTCATCAGTGCCTCAGCACTGTCCTCTGACAACCAGCAGCAGCAGGGACAATCTGCTGGGACCTCACAGAGTTTCTGTTTCTTTTCTTTTTCCAGGATGAAGAAAAGACCAAATGTAGGCTTCTGCCAGATGTGATGCTGGAACCACACAGTAGTTATACTGCAGGGATTTTGCAAATGCCTTTCACAAATAAATAGCTTCAGATGACTAAATCTGTTGATGTCCCTGGGATCCACTTACACAGACAAGCTTCTCACAAGGCACAACTGTTTCAAGGTCAGGATTGTGAAGGGGTTCAGAAAAGCACACCTGTGACAGAGGTCAGTGCAACATCCCTCTTGAGAGTTATACATGTGAAAATTCCCTGATAATTATTTTCTCAGGTGAATTCTATACTAGGAACAATCTGAGGAAAGATTAATGAAAGCCAGTTTTGGGAGGTTTTCCCACCTACAAGATAATGTTGAAAGAAATCTGCAAACTGTTGTAGATGACTTAGATTAACTGAAGGTCATATCATTAGGAAAGAGAAAGGAGATGAAGTTCAAGTTAATAGGTGAGTCATAATGACAAGAACAAGACATTTAAGCTTACTCTGGTGAAGCAGACATGAAGCTGTACATGGAGTTAAAAGAAAGTGCTCCTGTGTTTGTATCAAAAACCAGAGCAATTATCTTAGCAGCTCCTTGTTCTCTGGATCGTAAAAGGTAGGTGAGAGGGAGAAAAGGAAGCAGTGGCAGGCAAGAGGAGTCTAGACAAGGTCTTTTACTGTCTAGAAAGAGAAAAGGTCATCTCTTGCTGTTATGGATGAAGTAGCAGCAGGAGCAGAGTGAGAGTGGTGAAGAGTGGGGTGAGCAGAGGGACGAACAGGGAAAGAAAAGAAGGCGTCAAAGTACCTGGCTCGTTATAAAGAGCCACCCAGAGGCATGGTGCCTTACTACTGGTGAGAGCATTGTGGAGTCAGGAAGAAGGACAACTACATTTGGCCACGTGAAGTTCAAACTGCCAGAAACTGATTCGAGAAAAGGCAAGGAGGGTGTCTAGAAATGTGGCTTTGGGTGAAAGGATAAAAGCAGCTCAGCAGCAGAGCAGTAGATTGATTTCTTTCCTACATCATGGTGATATTTAGATGACATTTCAGGTATAACTGGAAGGGAGGAGGCAAATAGCAAAATGCAAACCGTTACTTTCAAGAAGATGTAATGCTAAAAATAAAAGTTGTTGAAAATAGTCATAGGTAAGATTAAACTGCAGAGCTTCAGGCAGTCCCAGAGATGATGTCCCATTTGACAGTCAAAATGCTGTCGCCGTGGTAGCAAGTTTTCACTTGCTGATTTCAAGCAGGAATGAGAATGCTCTGTGTGTGACAGGGACCTTGCAGAAGTGTGGGTGTCAGTGGTCTGAGTCTCGGTGCAGAGTGAACCGGCCAGCGAGACCTTGCAAGGCAGCTACGAAGAAAGACTAAGGAATGTGTTTATTTTCACTTGGGATGAGGAGCAGTTTTGTGCGCCAGCATGCCCTGTTGGTTTCTGTGAGACACAGCTGTAAATTCTCATTTAAATATTCTGTAGAGCCAAAGCAAATGAGCTGCTTGGAAAAACAGAAAGAAGCAAATGACAACTGAAACTCTTCAGGAATAAAAGGGGAGAGTGATTTAGTCAGAGCAAAATGGCAAATGCTCTTTAATTGTAAATTATTTTTGCACTCAAAAGAGAATTGTGATGTTGGCTAGATACCTTGCATTATGAATAAACATACCTGAGTTTCCAAAGGGTTTCATAATCAAACATGAAGCTCCTACTAGCCCTCCAGGCAGAGGATGGGCCTGTTGGGTCATGGTTTCATACCATCAAAGAGATAGATTTCATCTTTCAGATGTTGTTGTGCTCGCTTGGTAAGAATTCAGCTTATTAAAAGGTGTTAAATAAGATACACGATAAAAATACTACAGGAGAAAAAAAAAATAAAAGATTTGAGGCTAAAAAGCAAAGCAAATATGGAAATAACATTTGGCAAACACATTCTGAGAACAAAACTCCACGTTTATTTATTGGAGTAGGTTGTAGGGGAACTCTGGATGTGTGCTGGAGCTTGATGTGCTCTGACCCTATTGCACATGTGGAATGTGCAGCTTTTGGCATGGGACCTCAAATATTAAAATCTAAGTACAGCATTCAGTGTTTAAGAATCTTATTTTGTCTGGATTGAAGTCCTCTGCCCCCTTGGCATTAGAAGGTGTTTATGGCTATAAAAACAAGAATTGCAAACTATTACCCTGAAATATACATGGGCTTCTCCTGCCAAGCTCACAAGGTTTACTTTGCAGCTTAAAATTAAACCAGGGAGAAAATCTGCCAGGGGCAGTTTGGCCTTTCTAGCCAAAGTCTGGGCAAATGGCACATCAAGTCTACCACTCCAAACATTATTTTGTAATTCTAAAAAAAATCATTTTAGAATGGAAATATAAGGCAAAGGTTTTGTTGTAAGTCCTAAGAAACCTTTAGGTTTTGTTGGGAGTTTTTTATTGTTGTTTTTTGTTTGCTTGCTTGCTTTGTTTTGGTTTTGTTTTTAATTTTTTTTTTTTTAAGTCATGCTCAGGTTCTTTGACAAAAAAAGATGAATACAAACTATGGCTTATGGTCTGTGATCACTGACCACAGTAGAGTTTGGACTAATGTAGTTCTATCTCTCTCTTCTGTCTTCTGCTACCTTCCTTCTCATCTCCCTTCAAATATTCATTCTTTCTTTCCTAGAGTTATTGTTCCTCTTGCAGCAACCTCTGCAGTTTCCAGGCTGTGGTTTTAAATTCACCTGATGGATTCCAGGATCCTTCTGCAAAGTGAAGCACTATAAAGAAATTCTGATAAAAACCCCAGAGAGATTGGAATTTAAATGGTTATGTTAACCATTATGACCTAGAAAAAAAAAAGGAGCTGATAACTTTCAGTTGCAGGTGATATTGGTGTTAAACAGATGACATGAAATTATACTTGGGGCCTGATCCTACAGTTGTAAGTGAATAAAAGCTCTGTTAAGAGTTGACTCTAACAAATTCTTACAGTTGTTTGGCTTTTTCCTGTTGTACTTAGGTGTAAACACTTTCACTCTCTTTTGGAAGATAAACAACCAGGATCCCTCAGGAGCCAGAAGGGAGTAGCCATTCTAGCAAAGCTGTGGCTAGAGCTGTTCTATGTGGATGTATGGAAATAGTTATCATCATCTGGAAACTCTTTTTAGATGACAGCTCTAGAACTTCAGGCCTTCAGCAACCAGTGTTCAGACTCTTTGTATGGCATAGTTTTTCATATTTCATTGTACAGAGATCCATCTTTTGTATCCAGGTCCTTACCACACTATTAAAGTTGCATTTTTCTTACCACTAAAAGTATATCTTACTGTTGCCCTCCCACAGTTTGTACTTCTAGATATCTGAGGCTAAAAACTTGGCTAAAAAGTGATAAGAGAACAAAACCCTAAACAAGCTTTGGATCTGCAAAGGGCTGTGCAGCATTTCCTGCTGTATCCTGAACAGAACAAACACTCAGTGAGCAATTATGAGATGAGCAGAAACCAGTTTGAAGTAGATGCCATTGTCATGGACTTCACCATTTAGAGAGAAATCAAGGTTCAGACTCACATTGCTGAAAGTTACTCACCTGAAAACCAAAGGAGCTGGGCAGTCCCAGGTGCACTGACAGAAATGCAAAGGCCATGCCTGTGCAGCTCCCCCTGAGCAGGCATCTATGTTCCAGTGTATGTAATCATGGCTGTATTATTGTAACTCACCTGAAAACCAAAGGAGTTGCTCAGTCCCAGGTGTACTGACAGAAATGCAAAGGCCATGCCTGTGCAGCTCCCCCGGTTTCAGTGTGTGTTATCATGGCTGTATTATTCACACTTGATGCCTGCTCTCCCTTCTGTCTTTGCTTCCTCCCACCCCATTCCAAACTGGGAGCCTGAACAACTAGTGAGGACCCACTGCAGGCTCATCAGTAATAATGAGGCTGAATAAAAAATGTTCTGGTTTACATTCTGTTACCACTCTGACCTCATTAAGGCTCTTTTGTTCTGGAACCTCAGTATCAGGTCTTCCCTTTGGCCACAAAGCTGTCAGGTTCACTTACAGCTCACTTCTAAGAACTGTAAATCAAAGCAAACAATGAGCTATGGCTAAATTCTGCCTTTAAAACACAGAAACTGTTTTTTTATAGGAAATAAAACATACAGAAGGTGAAGCTTGCTCTGTCAAAGATCCAGCCATTAAAATAATTTACTGAATATCTTTGATGCTCATTTTCTTCAGTTGTAAGCATTCAGTGATCCATCATCTGCAGATAAATGTTGTGCTGAAAGCTTTTGCTGAAATTATGAGAAGGAATAGAAGAATTAGAGATGTGAGACTTCCACAGATGCCCTGTGTTGACATCCCTGCTTCCAAGCCCTATGAAATGAAACATGTCATTTCTCTGGTATTTTAAGGTTTCACAAGCCCTAATTTCAAAAGGAATTACAGAGCAAATCCTATTTTACTAGCACTCCTCCTACCAAAGACTAAAATATTTGCCTTATAAGAAATTATATTCCTATATAATAAAATATTTCAACTGATTTTAATTTAATCAGGTGCTTTCTTGATTGCTCAAGAAACCAGCCATGGCTTGAACTGTTTGTTTAAAGGGAACCTATCCTCCAGACTGCTGGGCAAGCTTTGAACTATCTGTTCAGCCTTCTGCTTTTCTGCAGCCCAGTGAAATGTCGCTTCCTGGGATTTCTCTGACACTCATTTCAGGAAGAATTTGAAATGCTTGTCTTTGCTTGACACACAAAGAAAAGAATTACGCAGGGATGTTTATTGTTCTGCTATGTAGAGGCTGGAGCCTCCTGGCCTCAGTGAAGACACACAACATAATTCATACCTGTATTTCACCCCAGCTGATCATCAGTGCTGAAAAGCCTTTGACTGAGATTTTACAGAGAAGAGCAGTTGAAAATTCCAATGGATTCACAAAGCCAGGTGGGGAGAATAACAATGACCTGGTCAGGACAGGAGTGTGCTTTCTGCTCCTGCCTTCCACTGCCCATTTTGTCTGAGAGGCAGCAGCTCACATCAGCGAGTGTATTTCTGATCCTGCTCTAGTCTAATCAAGGATGACCTTCAGCTTTCTGGCACATGGACCTAACTTGGGCAAAGATCAACTCTGCCAATTCAAACAAACCTTTCTATTCATATTAGGAAACAAGTTGTGTTTGTACTTGTTGATTATTCCACATTTGTTTGGGCTTTATGGATACAAACTCAGTTGTGGAAGGTGAGGGGAGGTAGGTAGAAGAATGGGAAGTGTTGCTAGCAGAGATGGATTAAAATGATTGACAAAGCTACAAGTCACAGTACCCTGCAGGGTCTAAATTCTGGTCTAGAACTTGAAGCTAATACAGTGACAAAATTTCTGTTCTAAATTTGCATTTGGAGGAAATATTTTGGTGTAAAATGTAAACTAAAATCTGAGCTCTGTAGTTGGAGAAAACCATAAATAGCTTTAGCATAATACGGAATCTCTAGTTTGGTCTCTTAACATGAAACCAGCATGATGGAGTGTGTGAATGCACAGAAATCCTTATTTACCTGTTGTTTACCACTGGAAATGCACTAAATCTTGACTCACATGTAGACCAGTGAGTTGCAGGCTCAGGACATTGCCAGTCTGCAGCTTGGGGTTGTAATTATCTGCAGCTGAAGAGTCAGGCACACCAATCATGTCCACTTGTGGTACCTGCCAAAAGGGGAGCATCCCCATCCTGCTTCTCAGTGTGCAGTCTGCTCCTTTTCTGGAGAAGAAGAGGCTCAGTGGAGACCTTTCCATTGTCTACAACTCCCTCAAAGGTAGCTGGAGCTAAGTCGAGGATGATGTCTTCTCCCAAGTAGTAGGTGACAGGATGAGAGGAAACAGCCTCAGGTTGCACCAGAGGAGGTTTAGACTCATTGTGAGGAACAATTTCTTCCCCAAAAGGGTTGTCAAGGCCTCTAACAGGCTGCCCTGGGCACTGGTGGCACTCCTGTCCCTGGAACTGTGTAGATGTGGTTCTGAGGAACATGGTTTAGCAGCAGACCTGGCAGTGCTGGGTTAATGCTTGGGCTTGATGCTCTTAAACATCTTTTCCAGCCTAAACTACTCTGTGATTCTAGGATCCTGTGACCACTTATCAGAAGGTTCAAACCTTGAAAGCTATCAAAGCTGAAGAAAGGAATTGGGAGCAGAAGAGCTAGAGAACATTTCCTGCATTAACCTCACTTTGTGGTTTCAGGTGAGCCAACTGGCCTCTAGGTGACTGTCTGTAACACAGGTCAAGCATTTCAGGTACTACTCCCAGAACTGAAGTGCAGGGTTACATTATTGTCATAAAAAGTTACTCCAGAATACTGTTTTTGAAGTATTTATACCATTTACAAGCTGAAATTCAACTTATAACTTTGGAACAGGGTTGCCTCTCTACTAGGCTTGGGTACTCAAGGTCTCATCCAACCTGGCCTTGAACACCTGCAGGGAGGGTCACTCAGAGCCTCCCTGGGCCCATTCCAGAGTCTCACCATGCTGATGTTTCACCTCACTGAAAGAGAACCCATTTGCATGGTTCCATCACTGCAGAGTTCTCTTGATAAACAGCACAACAGCTCCGGTCAAAAGCATGGTATGTATTAAACCAAGTAGTTACTCAACAGCATTCCTTCAGCTCCATGGTTGTGAGCAGTGGCCAGATAGCTGGGCAGTGTAGAAATAACTCCAGGTCTTTATGATCTGGACCTTTCTTGTCTCTTGTAATTACTTCTACCGAGAGATGTCTGCCAAATTCTGCCCAGTGGACATATGGCCTCAGCAGGTATGAACAGGCCAAAAGTGCTTTCCTTGCACTGATGTCAGTGGGGGAAGTATGACTGAATTCAGCTCCCAAGGAAGTTAACTAGAACCTGACTGCTGCCTTTTTTTTGGTGAAGAGTAGCCTGGCCTAGCTCCTGCCACAGCTCCTTGAGAAACCTTCATAGCCATCCTTCCAAACAGAAAGTGTCTTTGCAGTTAATTAGAAGATAATAGCAGGCAGCTTCTGCTAATTGTTTGTATTTTTGCTTAACGCTTCTAAATCTCCTTGTTCAGGTATTATTACAAGCTAATATTTGTTTTGTAACACACATTAGTCATCACAATTAGCAAGCAGAAATAGATTAGTCATGCGCAAACAATCTCGTAAATGAAGTATTTATGCCCCCGGTGGGGATGGAAAGGGAGGTAATTGGAGCCCTTGATGACTGTCAAGGGAACCTGACTTGTCTTCTCTCTTCACAACATTGTTTCAGGATTTCTCTTTGGGTGACTCACTCTATGTGGGCTGCCTCTAGAGTCCAGTACCACCAGTAGAAGCTGTGTTGGTGATTTCATGAAACCCAGTAGGCATCACCTGTGCTGGCAGATAGTAGGATGAACATGAGCCGGTAGTGTGCCCAGGTGGGAAGCAGAGCCAATGGCATCCTGGCCTGGATCAGGAGCAGTGTAGCCAGCAGGACAAAGGAGGTTATTCTATCCCTGTACTCAGCACTGGTCAGGCCACACATTGAGTTCTGTGTCCAGTTCTGGGCGCCTCAATTCAAGAGAGATGTTGAGGTATTGGAAGGCGTCCAGAGAAGGGCAGCAAGGCTGGTGAGGGGCCTGGAGCACAGCCCTGTGAGGAGAAGCTGGGGGTGTTCAGTACCATGTCACCCCATTGCCACCCATTCCATCTTCCTTCTCTTCACTATCCTCTTGAAGCTTGTGGAGGGAAGATTTAGACTGGAGATTAGAAAGAAATTATTTCCAGTGAGGGCAGTAAGACACTGAAACAGGTTGCCCATGGAAATTGTGGATGCCCCTTCCCTGGAGGTGTTCAAGGCCAAGGTGGATGAGGCCTGGAGCAACCTGAGCTAGTGGGAGGTGTCCCTGTCCATGGCAGGAGGGTTGGAACTGGATGATCTTTAAGATCAGTTCCAACCCAAACCATTCTACGAATCTATGAATCTTTCCTTTGCTCTAATACTTGCAATGAGGAATCAAAGTATTCACTCACAGCTCTTCCTCAAGGAAACATTTTCTCCAACTAAAGAAGTTGTCAAAGCATCCTGAAGGAAGCATGGAAAAAGAGGAATAGTTGTTGCTGCGTTTAGCACAGAAATAGGTCACATATTGTTTCTGAAAGAAATGGATCACCAGCACACAGCCCCCCCCAGCTCATCCTGGTCTCCTCCCTCCACCCCCGTACACAGCACTTGAAGCATTCCAATATCCTTGCCAAATTCCCTCACAAATACTTTAATTCTTTACGTGCATGTCTCATTCCATCTGTTCCACATGCTCTTTCTGCCATTTACATTCATTGGCAGAGCCTGTGAGATGACACCACACATTATAAATGGGCCGTGTTTAAAGAGGCTGAGGTAGTGTGGAGGGGAGCTGTGGAGCAGCTCAGGGTCTGGGCTTTCCTCCTGCAGAGCTGGGGTTGATTCAGCCACAGGGCAAACCGTACCGGATTGTCACCAGCAGGTTTTCACATCGGCGAGGCTCTGGTTGTGAAATGTGACACTGCCTTCGGGTTCAGCAGGCAAAAAAGGTCTTCTTTGCAGGCTTTATGAAGTGGCTGCATGTGTAAGAGACCCTGTGACCAAATAAAGCACAGAGGAGAGGCAAAGGTGATGTAAGGAAGGAGTAAAGTGAAGTAGTGCTCCATGGGAAAGGTGGTGTTAGGTATGTGCTTCAATATCACTGGTGGAGCAAATGCTACCTGTCTGGTCCTTCACCAAAGGGCACACCACAAAAGCAGGCCCACAAGCCAGGAGCCTCCAGGCTTTGCCTCTAGGAGATATGCAGTTGGTTTGGGGTCATCCCAGCCCACCACCACCAGTTGCAAGTCTGCCTTGGGCTGCACAGAGGAGCCACTGCAAATGTCTGTTGGACACAGATTTAAGAGCAGTTTCCAGGATAAGAATAGGAGGAAAACAAATTCTCTTCAGGTTTCAGTACAGGGACATTTGTCTAACCAAAACACAGATCAGCTGTGTGTTTGGCCATGTACCTTCGACGCCTTGAAGAAAGCCCAAGCCATGACATTCCAATTATGTCCTGAGTTCTGCACACCAAATCTTTTCTTTCATCTCCATAAGATTAGCTCAGACAAAGGAAGCATGCATTTGAGGGACACATATAGGTCCAACAGAGATGCAGCTAAAAAGCACCATAAAATCTGAAGCTCAGGCATGGCTTGCCCTGCAGAAGACAACTGTGTGGTACCTGCAGTGCCCTGCAAGACAGAGTTAGGATGCATACTGGCAGTAGCAACAGCAAACCAGAGTGCTAGAAATCAGTGTTGGAAGTATCCATTCCTCAGCCCATCATGCAGTGTAATTACTTTACTACTCTTATTAAGGTGTTGTGAAGATACAGACTGTATTTCATCAGAGGGCAGTCACCAGCACAAACCTTCACTTCTCAAGGCGAGACAGCACAGCCTGCTTACCTGGCAAGACAGATTTCTCAATCTTTACCTCCCCACTTTTTCCACATTCCTTTCCTCATCTAATTTTTCCTGTTTAGCTTGTGTGCTCTACTCAACAGCCTGCTATCTTCTAGCCCATCTCTCCCTTGCTTCCCTGTCTGTTATTACTACATTGTCTTTAATGTTCTCCCGCTCCCCTTCGTCGCCGAGCTATGGTTTTGCACTGCTGTGAAAATGTTTGATTCATACAGTTCATTGTTTCTCCTGCAAAGAGAAAAATTAAAAAGCCTCTCAAATGACCTGCATGTGCTTGAGTAAAAGCAGGAAGGGAAGAAGTGTCATTCCCTGCCTGCTCTCAGTTTGAATTCCTGTAGGCTATTGCATAGCAAATGAGAAAAAGAAAGATAAACAATTGCCACTGTCTTGAGTGGGAAGAGAACTTGGGGCAGTCTTTGCAGCATGGCATCAGATCTTCAATCCAGACTTTTTCACGTGCAGGAAAAATAAAAGCTAGATCCTTCTTTACCCACACCCTCTGTCCCTTAGACATGTGCCAAGTCAACATAGAATGGCTTCAATTCCTGACAGCTTCATACCTTCTTGTTAAAAAGCAGAGTGAGATCAAGACCTTGAGGTGATGGCATGAATTCAACACCATATTTAGGTGGGTTTCTCTAAACCTGAGTTCTGTTAGAGGTGCTAATCTGACAGGAAAACAAATAGGGATAGATTTACGAGGGACTTAGGCTGCTACATCATCTTGTCCAAAGGAAGGCACTGTTCTGCACAACTGTGTGCAGCCAATAGATTCATGAAGAAAATTTGGTTCCTCAGCAAGAGAGCCAGAGAAGACAACATTTCAGCCAGTGGGAAATGCTGAAGCAAGGCAATGTATGGAAGGTCTTCTTTCAGCAAGGCTGTAAACCTCTTGGTTCTCAGATACTAACTGCTGACCTGCATGGCCACCTTTGCTCACCTCTAACAGAAATGGATTCCCAGCCAAGCACATTCTTCTCAAATTTAGGTATCTAAGGTCATCAGTTTAGAAACTGTTCTCTTAAGCTGCTGGGGTGATGTCCTCTTTTAATACAGTAACAAGACAGTGGGAGACACCTACCGAAGGAGGTTCAAACCCACATCTCCTGTGAAAATGACTTTACTAAATTGCAGGGTGTTCTAGGTGGAGGATTCTCCACCCACCCTTTGATGAGAGGCCACTGTGTAGCAGCATGAAAGACACTTCAGGCCAAAGAGGAAGAGAATTATTAAAGCCTAATGATGAAGGCACAGTCTTATTTTGCCTTGTTCTATCCCTTACTGCTCTACCTAATGACATCAGGTGCAAAAAACCTGCTCCTTGATCCACTAAAACGTCAGTGAATTTGCTCATCTCATGAATTTCACTCACCTACAAGTTAATTTCCTTTCTAATGCTGTTATTTCACTTTTTTGGGGGGATTTTACTGTCTTTTTTAGCTACCTATTGTCTTTGCTAATTGCTGCATTCGGTTTGAACATCTCATCCTTAGCACTTGTGCTGCTTGCACAATGGTGGAGAGAAAGAAATCCTGTCTCAGTTCATGTAGTGTACCCTTGGGGGGAGGAAAACCAGGAGGATGGGATACAATAAATGATCCAACTCAGTAAAGCTGTCCAGGTAAGCATGTCCTGCTAGCTCCATTTCATCAAATTTAAACTATTCCACATTACTGAAGGTTCACTCCTTTTGCATTCTGCCTTCTTCCCAGGCAGACTGGAAATTTTCAGTTCTTCACATCACAAAGTACTCCAGATCCACACATTACACATGGTTCATATAATTTATGGCTTCTTATACTATCTTGGTGACCTTTTACTTGAGAATGACAACCAGAACTATTTCCTATTCTCCATCTCTATATGCCAAGCTTATCCACAGGGAAAGACAGGTGAGAAAACCTCCTAATGGAAATGTGCCCACAAAATCCCAGTCAGTATAGCTCAAACTGTCATGTTTGGTGCACTGTCCTTGTTGTAGATGTGATGATATGGGAACAAAGTGCCTGCCTTTGTTCCAAACATGGAATGGCTTAGATTGGAAGGGACCTCAGAGATCATCTACTCCAACCTCCCTGTCATGCAGCCTGACTCAGCTGCTCAAGGCCTCATCCAACCTGGCCTCGAACACCCCCAGGAAGGAGGCATTCACAATGTCCCTCTGTAACTGTTTCAGTGTCTCACGACTCTGGGACTTTGGAATTCTTCCTAAGCTCCAGCCTAAACTCTATTTCAGCTTCAAACCATTCCCCCTTGTCCTGTTGCTAGACATCCTTAGGAAAAGTCTCTCTGTAGGTACTGTAGGATCCCTTTAGATATTGGAAGGCAGCTCTAAGATTCCCCCAGTCTTTTCTTCTCCAGGCTGAACAACCCCAGCCTCCTCAGCCTATTCTCACAGCAGAGGTGCTCCAGCCCTCAGATCATCTTTGTGGCCCTCTGCTGGACTCCCTCCAGCAGATCTGTGTCCTTCTTATGCTGGGGTTGCCAGAACTGGATGCATTAATCAAGGTAGGCTCTCAGAAGAGCAGAACAAAGAGCCAGAACCACCTTTCCAAGCTTTTTTAAACAGGAAGAAATATTTGTTTAAGAAGTCATGTTTCTTCAAAGCAATTCTAATGAAAAAATAAGTATGGAATGAAATCACTACTCAAAGAGCTTCTAAGTTCATGAATATTTTCTCTTGTACAAGAGAAATTGCCTGAGTGAGGACACTGGAAACAGCAGGAGTTGTTACCTTCACCACTTTAGGGTAGAGCTCAGCATCCCCTGTGTTTCAGGAAATTAAAAAGAAAGTCTTCTAAATGACGAGGGAGAACTGGATATGTGCACTGTATGCAGAGGAGGAACAAGGTAGTCAGCTGAGACAGGAAGAGAAGCTCCAGCACAGAGAAACCTCAGCGTGTGCTCACGTGAAGCACCAGGCACACAGCGCACTGAATAAAGCCATTCCCAGTAGTAATCCCAGTGGGACTTGGGCCAAAAGGGTGAAAGGAAGGCAACACATTTCAGTTGTGATTCAAGAAGTCCTGGAATCTTTCCTGACCCTCTGGGTTGGAATTTCTGACTTGACACCCTGCTTTGACTCAGAATAGGAAACTGTATCCTAACTGCAGGTTTCTTTTTATAGAGCAAACTTCACTGCCAACTTCCTTTGGAGCAGAAGTTTATTCCTCATCGTCTTTAAGCCCCACACCAATCACAGGACACAAGTGGAAGAAAATGTGATCTCCCTCCCCCAATTATAACACAACACCTTTATCCAAAAGGCAAACACAAGGACCAGAGCTGGGCTTTATTACCCATCTCACTAAACCCAGTATGCACTGCTGGCTTTTAAAAGCAGCTGGCTAATCTTTCTCCTCCTCCTTCTCCCCTGTTAAACTTGGCCAACATGAAAGGACAGTGATGTGGTCCAAGAAATGCTTGCCAGGATTAGAGGCTAAATTGGAGATTTCTTGTGTAATGCAGTAACAGGCAGGGGATGGGAGAATGAGGACTAGGACAAGGATTGCACAACATTTATTACCAGGCAGGTAATGAGATAGGACAACTCCAAGCTGATCTGGGGGAACTGGAACTGATAACTTGCAAACCCCAGATATGTTCTAGCACTGGTGGTGTTTACATCTTAAAAAAGGAAAGGTTTAAAATATTGTGTTGACTTTCATGTTATTTTGTGATGGATAATTTGATTGTGTCAGCACTTCCACAGAATGGGATAGATCAATAATGCATTAATAGAAAAAATAGGTAGAAATCAGGTAAGCAGAGCAGTAGCTCTCACAATAATTTGGAGGTTGAGGCAGCACCTCCTCTTCTAAAATAATCCACTTGACATATTTTAATCAGCATCGGCCACTTAATCTCATTGTATCTTACACACAATTTATTGAGTGAATGATTAATGCCAGAACAAGGATCTTAATTAATCTTTCCATTTCCTCCTTACTGAGGCTTCTCTTCAAGTCTATGGAGGGAGTAAAGCTAACAGGCAGGTTCCAGCTCTTGGCATCCAGTCTAGGTTTGAATGAAGTGCAGGTAGTAAGAGACTTGCCCAGGGTTATGGAAAAAATTATAGAGAAGAAACTAAACACAGAAGCCATAGAACCAAGTCAAGCACTTAAACTGAAAGTCTTTTCATCCTATCCAAGAAATAAAAAAACCCATTCCTATAAAGACCAAAATTCCAGACCAAGGTCTACGGGATACTGTATTTCATGTTCTATAAAGGAAATTGGTTTTAAATAGTCAGGCAGAAATGTAAGTAGTCAGGAATAAAATGCAGAGAAAGTCTTCCTATTCTTCCTCTAGAACAGAAATTTGGTGTCTTTCTGTTACAGTATCTCTTCTCCAGATATATTTTTATTCTTCTTAATCCCACCCAGTGTGTGCAACTGCCCTTGCTGCAGTTTGGTGAGATAATCTTCTATTGCAGCACTTCAGCACAGGTAGAAGGTATCAGTTTTGCTTTTGTATTTTCTACTTCAGTGTTAAGATCACCAAATCAAGTGGTTGGATCTGCAGAGACAATGAAATTGTGCATGGCCTCAACGAAGTCAAAGGAGCCTAAAGTGTACAAGACTGACAGGAGATTGAGATCTTGTGGAAAAAAGCGGCCAGCTGGGCTGCCTCAAGAAGAGTGTATCCAGCAGGTCAAGAAAGGTTCTTCTCCCCACCTGCTCTGTCATGCTGACACCACACCTGGAACACTCTGTCCAGTTTTGGGGTCCCCAATTCCAGACAGACAGGGAGCTACTGGGGAGAGCCCAACAGAGAACTAAGAGGACGATGAAGGGACTTGAACATCTCTGCTATGGAGAAAAGCTGAGAGACCTGGGGCTGGTTAGTCTGGAGAGGAGAAGGCTGAGAAGGGACCTTATCCATGTCTGTAAATATCTGAGGAGTGGATGGCAAGGCAAAGGTGCCAGCCTCTTCTTGGTGGTGCCCAGTGATAGGACAAGGAGCAACAGGGATAAGCTGGAATCCAGGAAGTTCAACATGGGGAGAAACATGTTTGGTGTGAGGATGCTGGAGCCCTGGAGCAGGCTGCCCAAAGAGGTGTGGAGTCTCCTTCTCTGGAGACTTTCTAAACCTACCTGGATGTGTTCCTGTGTGACCTGCTCTAGGTGACCCTGCTATGGCAGGAGAGTTGCACTGGATAATCTCTAAAGGTCTCTTCCAACCCCTACTACTACAATTTTTACCTAGCCACCATTTCTGGCACTAGTTTGCTATGCCCTTTCTTCTGTTTGCAGAATGTGAAGAGTTGTTGTGGAGATGTTTTATGAGCTCCCCTGAATCACCTTCAGTCCTGGCAATAGGGGAAATACCATTTCAAAACTACTAAAGCCCAACTCCTGCTCAGCAGGACTGCTGGTGCTCAGGTCTCATTTAAACAAAGAGTAGTTTTCCAGTTTTCCCTCTGTGTCTTTAATTACTTGCCACATCTGGTATGGAAAGCCCAACTGGATGATTGTCTTCTCCCCTTTCTCTTTTTCTCAAATACAGTCTTTTAGGGAGGAAAAGGAAATAGATTTGAACATGGTTGAATAATTTTTTCTGATGGAAATTTCTACCAAAATACATTTTCACTGGTGTCTCTGATTTTTTTTACTTGCCTTTTCACACTTTCTTAGGCAAGGACACACATACAGAAATGGATCTGTATGACTCTTTACAGACAAAAAAAAAAAAAAAACAAAACAGGGAAAAAAAATCCAAATAGGTCTAGGTGAGATTTGGGGCTTTATTTCAATTAATATTCACTGCTGCTATTTCCTTAGATTTATTCATTCTAATTAGCAGTGATTTAAAGAGAAAATCCTGCTTGCATTGCCTGAAGGCACACAGAAACTGCAACTGGTACTGGCTTTAACACATTCTTCCTACACAGGGGAGGGAACCTTCCCCTGTACAAACACTGAGAGGATTCACATCCACTCCATCCCGAGGGTCTCCTCCCTGCAGGATTTTTGCACGTTATCTTGGGCATGTGGCAGAAGGGAAGGGTTGGAGGGATGGTGGTAGATTCACCAGCCAAGCACTCCAGCATAGCTGCTAATGGAAGGAGACACAGACATCTTGAAGGCAGCACTGTAGGGAAATTAATTCTTCCTGCGTGCTGGTAGCAGCCCTGCACATAGCAGAGACTGCAATGATTTGTTTTCGATGGCAAATTCTCGCTGGGAGGTTTGCAGAGTTATCACCTCTCCTTGATTCAGAGAAACTAGTCACAGAGCTGTGCCAACCCTCACCACAGTATCAGCTTCTCCAACAGACCGCAGCCTGTTCTCAGCTCTTCCAAGAACATTCGTGGAGCCTGCAAGACCCATCTCTAAAATGGTGGCTGCCAGCACCTCGGTCTTTGTCCTGTGATCCTGGGCACTCAAAGTAAATCAGGGAACGTTCTTCCCTCTGGCCTGTTCTGTGAGGTCTGAGCAGAGCCTGGGCATGGGGTGACCACAGCCCTCAGCAGAAGGTTTGTAGATGGAAGGAAGGCAGAGCAGCAGTGGAAATCTGCTCTGCAGCGAAGGCATCTGCATTGCAGATTGGAGAGGAAAATTTTGCCCTAAGTGCCAAATTGCATCTTTTAAGAGTTAAACTATTTTTGCTTTCTGCAAGTGCAGAAAATGATCATTTGGGTAAAATGGAACTGAGTGGTTCAAAAGTGGGGTGGGGCTTTGGGGAAGCCCAGTAACCTTCCTGCCACTTTTAAAGTGTTTTAAAAGCACTTCCTTCTTTAATTCCTTTTAAAAGCATCTTTGTTCCCACACCTTTGCAGGGTTGACAATGACAACACAGGACATTACAGATTCATTTTCTTGATAGTTATTCAAGCACCTTGGAAAACTTCAGCTAATGTGGAGGGATAACTACTCACCGGTGATGTGGTGACTGTCTAGGAACTAATCACAACCCATGATATTATCAGAGATTTTATTTTGATAGGAGCAGTCTGGAGGCATCTCAGTAGAGCTGTATCACCTGACAGTGTAGGACAAGAAGAAAAGAATGCCACAAGAAGCTCTCATGCTGGAATTACAGGTGAGAACTGAGATGTGGGTCAGAACATTCTTCCTGAAATCTTGGGGTCAATTTCAGATTTAACACATTTGGTCAAGACTATCATAGAGGCCATGGGACATTTCGTTCCCTCTTTATTGCAGCCACCATTGTTTGAGAAATGAGCAATGGGGAAATAAAAAGCTTCCTTTCTCCTTTATTCATACACCAGACAATGCTTTTCCCTTCCTCCCCTCGCTGCCCCCCTTAATGATAAATCCAACATTCAATTTTCTGCTATTTCAAAGCCCAGTTTAAGTACAGGTTTAACAAACACTTACAAAGAGCAGGTACATTTACTGATACACCTGATGAGCTGAAAAATAGGTACTTAGGCTTACAAAGTGAGTGTAGTGGGAGCTTTGTGTTGTATTTCACCTGGAAATGGCTTTCTTCAGTAGAAATACATTTTGTAGCAAGGGATTAGAATGAAGAGTGTAGTGATGGAGCAGTGAACCAGGTAGATTTGGCAGTATCAATGACTGCAGGACCCAAGAAAAACCTACTTTGGCAGGGGAACTAGAGTGTAGTGAGCCAATGCAAGAATCATAGAATCATAGAATGGTAAGGTTGGAAGGAACTTCAGGGATCATCTAGTTCCAAACCCCTGCCACAGGCAGGGACACCTCAGGTCACTCAAGGCCTCATCCAACCTGGCCTTGAACACCTCCAGGAAGGGAGCAGCCACAACCTCCCTGGGCAACCTATGCCAGTGTCTCACCACCCTCACTGCAAACAACTTCCTCCTAACATCCAGTTTCAATCTCCCCTCTGCCAGTTTAAACCCATTGCCCCTTGTCCTGTCATTGCAAGACCTTGTCAATAGTCCCTCCCCAGCCTTCCTGTAGCCCCCTTCAGATCCTGGAAGGCTACTCTAAGGTCTCCTGGAAGCCTTCTCTTCTCCAGGTTGAAGAGAAGCTTTAGCCTCAATGCAAAATCAAACAAGCTTTGAGAAGAGTGACAAAACACAGCCTGGTTCGTGTCCACAGGACAACATCTCAAGCAGTGCTGCTACTCTCATTTCATGGGTTTGAATATGACAATGGCTTTGGCCATTGATTGACTTGTTTGTGAGATCCCCCATGAGCACTGCTCCTGTACCTGACATCCAGAAATCACAGCTGATTTTTATACAGGTAGCTGAGTCTGTGAATTGTAGCTTATTTTGGGATCTATTCAGCAATCCAGTGTGCCCAGCAAAGGAGCAAATGAGACCACAGACCCAAATTATTTTGCTTTGTTTTAGTTCTCAATGCCACTGCTTTCCTTTCTCTGTTGCTATATAAGTACTTTAAGTAGATCTTCCTCCCAACAACCCTGTATTAATCCAGACTCTCTCTGCTGTCTTGGATGAAGTAGATAATGACTTAATCTGAGATTTGATGTAACAGTAAATGAAATTTGGCCCTGACATCAAAAGCATTGTAGGGAAGGGACACGGTCTCAATTATTGCCTGCAAACAATCCATCTGTTTCCCTGCAGAAAGGTTCAGCATACGATTTGACAAGCCGGAGTCCTGTAATGTTTTCTCTTGGAGATAGTTCTTCATCATACCTCCTGTGATTGTCCCTGTCATATATATTGTCAGCTGTCAATTACAGAGCAAATGAGTAAGACCCACCTATCAGCCAGGCACTGGCTATGCCCTTCCATCCAGAGGAGCAATTACCTCACTATCTGCGTCAGAAAATGATAGGAAGGAAAAAGCCTGAGCCCTTCCTGCCATCCCTGTTTTGAACAGTCTGTGTATTTCTCTCCTCCTGTATCAATACAGTTAGATCATGCTCTTTTTTCATCAGGCTACAGTACATTTCACTCTGTCAGCATGATATAATTTGCAACAGAGGTGATATATCTCCCTTGCTGAAATAAGGGATCTTCTGCAACTTAACAAAGATCTGATTCTAGGGCAATGAAGCTGGTGAGGGGCCTGGAGCACAGCCCTGTGAGGAGAGGCTGAGGGACCTGGGAGTGTGCAGCCTGCAGAAGAGGAGGCTCAGGGCAGACCTCATTGCTCTCTACACCTAACTGAAAGGAGGTTGTAGCCAGGTGGGGTTGGGCTCTTCTGACAGGCACCCAGCAACAGAACGAGGGGATGCAGCCTCAAGTTGTGCTGGGGGAGGCCTAGGCTGGATGTTAGGAGGAAGTTCTTTACAGAGAGTGATTGGCATTGGAATGGGCTGCCCAGGGAGGTGGTGGAGTCACCATCTCTGGAGGTGTTCAAGCAAAGCCTGGATGGGGCACCTAGTGTCATGGTCTGGTTCATTGGGTAGGGCTGGGTGACAGGTTGGGCTGGATGAGCTTGGAGGTCTTTTCCAACCTGCTTGATTCTGTGATTCTATGATCCCTGTTTGGTTCTGAAACGTGCTGGAGTATTTACATTCAGTAAAGCAAAATGATCTGAACAGGCAGTCTGAAGGAGGAAAAAAAGCTTTAAGGATTAAGAAAGTAGCTATAAGCAAACCCCTGTCAGAAAAGGATCTGGTAGAACCTTAGAATTTGGTATTTTAACTCTTTATTCATGGAAATCTCAGAGAGTTAGCAAGGAAAAAAGGAAATTACAAAGGTGAAATTACTTTATAAGAAGATACATACTTACACTTCCTTCAGTCCAGGAATAAGAGTGTATTATATGAACTGTGATTCAGGAGCAAGACAATGAGTAAGGGAATGTGGGAGGCTCTTCTTTCAGTTATTAGCAATTTTGAATGGGCTTACTGCACACCTTTCTCACACAGGAATATTCCTATTTTGGAGCCAAGATAATTCAGGGAGTGTGTCCTAACAAATAAATATCAAATCTGCAAAGCCTGATGCCTGTGGTTGCTATCTGCATTCTAGGAGAAAACTGATTTGTGGATGTCACCTGTGCACTTGTGAATTCATTCATATGCAGAAGAGGAGGCTGAGGGCAGACCTCATTGCTCTCTGCAGCTCCCTGAAAGGAGGTCGCAGTGAAGTGGGGGTCAGGTAATAGAAGGAGAGGCAATGGCCTGAAATTGGTTGAACACCCAGAAAAACATCTTTCCTGAGTGGTCAGACATTGGAAGAGGCTCCCAGAGAGATGGTGGAGTTGAACCCCCCTGGAGGTGTTAAAAAAATGCATAGATGTGGTGCTTCAGGACACAGTTTAGTAGTCAGGGTGGTGGTTACAGTTGGACCCAATGATCTTGGAGCTATTTTCCAACCTTAACTTGTCTATGATTCTACAATTTTGAATGCTATGATAAAGCCTTTTCTGTAAAATAGTCCTTCAGGTCTTTACAAGCACTAATTATCTTGTGGCACAGGGGCTCTTGTTCTCATTTCACATGCAGAGGGACTGAAGAGCAAAGCCACGCAAGGCTTGTGTGACCAAAGTTGGATTAACTACTCCTCTTCAGATCAGAAAAGAGAGAGAAATCCTGAGAGTTATGGATAACATGGATCAAATATTATTTACTGTTCCACACATTACAAGGATTAAGAATCCACAGTGAAGATATCTGATAAATTAGTTTAAAACCAGACAAAACTAAGATTTTTCTCTGTGACATTCATTAATACAGGGTGTCACTGAGCAAAGGGGATTTGAAAGGGGTTAAGCTATTTCATGGAGGACTGATCCACTGATAGCCCTTAAACATGGTGGCTTATAGGTGTCCCTTGTGTAAGGATACACCAGAAACCAGGAATTGCAGAGGCAGAAGGATATAAAAGCAGGAACTTAGCCTATAGGCAGCTCTAGTTTACCCATCATGCCAGTTACTGGCAAGAAGGGATGAACAAACCATCACAGAGCTGGCCAGAAACTTTCCAGTATGTAGAACTTGCATATCTGAATGTAGACAGGCAGGAAGTTTTTCCTCCCCAATCTCTGTTCTGAAGAACTTCATTCTTCAGTGAGAAAGGCAGACAGCAGGTTCCAGGGAAGAAATGGTTCTGTAAACTTTGCATTTTTTAGCAGCCCAGCTGATGGCTGTGCCCCACTTAGGAGAAATCCTCCTCCCAGCAGCCCTTCAGAGAGACAGTGTGTCCAGCACTCAGAAGAAACTCTCTGACTGCACTCCTTAGCTCATTCTGAACTTTCGACCCCACTGAATACTCTGATTACTGGAACTAGCAGGATTATTTCCACGACCTACTTTCTAGTATGTTTTCCTACTGCAGAGTGATATGGCCCAAGTGCTGCTTGATACTGCAGTTGTAACGTGGCAGGAACTATTCAAGCACCACATTAAAAGCTGTATGTGAGGCAAGGTTTCTTGTGAGCTCTGTACAGGTACATGGGTATTATTTCCAACAAAACAGCCATCATGAAGCAGGTTCTCTGTTGCTGGAAGGTCCCAAGACATTACAGTAACAGTTTTTGTGTAGTGCTCTGTTCCTCAGACTCATCAAGCCTGAAGTCAGAAAAGAGAGAACAAAGCCAAACAGCCTTTTCCTCATGGCTGTATTAATTAGCCAGCATGCATGTGCCCTCCTCCAGAGGGCAAGCCTTTGGTATCCCATCCAACTGCCAGAATCATGGCTACCTCCACAGCAAGGTGTCCTGCATCCTACCTGCTTCAGAGACATGCTCTAATCCTTCTTGTGTTGCCTATGGGTACATCTCTTTAAATTGAAGCTGTCCTCAAATTGCCCTGGCCTATCAAGTTCAATGTTTCAGACACCTGAACCACTCCAATGCTCTGAGTGGAGGCATTGACTGTGGTCCTGCCTTTGGCAACACCTAGGTGTGAAACTGGTGTGTTTGCTCTCTGTACATCTGCCCCTACCCAGTAAGAGACTGCACAGAAGGTGGTGGTTTCACCCTGCTGTCAGCCTCACATCTTGAATTCCTTTCACAATCCAGACTGTAAATAATAGATTGTGTCCAAAATCCCAGGGAAAGGTTACCAAAGCTTCTGATTCAAAGCCTACTAACACTTTACAAGATAACCCACGGGCAGACGTGACGAGGAAATAAGAGTGCAGGTACCTGTGCCACAGTGTAAGCATAGGGCTGGAGACAACAGCAGCCCTGCTGGAACTCAAGGAGCTGCACTGGCAGAATGAGAAAGAGCAGGCATAAAATGCTTTATGTGAGGGCTTGCTTTGATTATGTTATGCAGGGAGGGGATTCTTCTCAACATAGCCATATCTTTATTATATAAATATGTAATTATAGGTCTGGCTAAATCTTGAAGTCAAGGGAGGCAGGAGCTGGCCCAGCAGAGCTGAGAGCTGCCATCTGACTGGCAGCTCTGAACTGACATCTCTTCTATTTTAAGTTTCTTTTTGATATCAGTACAGCTGAGTTTTCCCTTGTATTTCTCAGTATAGTTTTAATGAGTGCCTGAAGAGCTTCCATCTAGCAGCTTATCTGCATTACTGCTGCTTGACAGGACTGTAAAAAGTAGAGATAAAGCAAATAGCAGGAGGTCCACTGTCTTAATGGCCATTGGCCTCAGCAATTAACAAGCAAGGAAGAGGAAAACAAATACTGAGCACCGGGCCAGGCTGAAGACTCCCTGTGCAGGGACATCTCACTCAGTACAGCAGAATCATCATACAGTTTTCAGCTTGTTTCATAGGATGCCTCTTTCTACCCCAGAAGTCTCTCCAGTTTCTAACACTACACAGTCTCTGCATCTCCTGATGGACTTCCAAACCTTTCTCATCCCAGCTTAAACCCCTTGCCACCATCCTTTAGCCCATGCTCATCCCCCAGTGCTTTCTTCTGCCATATAGCTCAGAGGCCAAACATTCAATTCCTGCAATCCCACCATTGTCACAACTGTTCTCCATCTCTGTCCACTCTGAACTAAAAAACTCCCTATGTTCCTCTTCATGGGAGAATAAATAGTCCTAGCATCTTTTAAAATGGCAAATGTCATGTGGAGATATCCAAAAGAACAATGATATGTACATTTAAAATAACATTATAAATGATTGAAAGATTTGGGGTTGCCCATGGGCAGTAACTTTTTGTCCCTTTGGTTATGAGTTGGATAATTGCTTAAAACACTGGAGAGTTACAGAAAAATTGAAAAATTCTATGGAATATTCCTTAAGAGAAGCAAAGAAGTTAGATAATTGTTGGACTCAATGACCTTAAAGATCTTTTCCAACCGAAGTATTTCAAGGGATCTATGATTCTGTGAAAGAAGCAAAGACAAACTATACAAGCAAGCCCTAAATAAGGCAAATATCTTGAGATTATGGTAAAATCAAAAGTGGCTGCCAAGTGAAATTCATCCCTTAGTTTACACTGAGCTTTCTGGATCATTCAAGCATAAGGACAGGAACCACCTTCTGTAGCACCTTCTGAAGGTACAATGCAACCCTAACACACTTACTCCACAGACCAGGTGTGAAAGCTTTCCAGGATAGCTGTGTCCCAGGCTTTGTCTGAACCAACGGATGAGCTCATTGGTGAATAACCCTGAAGCACAACACTGCTTTAAGCTCAAAGACTTAAATGTTTGCAGAGTGGGCAGGCTGAAGAGCTTCCAAACCTGCCTCACCTCCACGGTTGCACTTCTCTGAAGCAAGTAAGTTTGAAAGCTGAACCCTTGCCATCCTCCCTAGCCCAGTGCTAAGACAAGTGCCCCTTGTGAGGCTCTGCAAGAACACTGGTGTACCAATGGGGACTGGAGGGATTCTCTCAGCTAGTTTGCATCCACACAAACAGAAACACAAGAGCAGGATGAAACAGCATCCAGAAAGTGAAACTAATCTACACAGTATGAGGCAACACTGTAAACAGTTTCGAGCCCTTCTACCAGGAAACACAGTAGCAGAAGCTGTTTGTTCTTCCCTGGTAAACATCTCCACTGTGGAAATGCATAACAAACACTCCCAAAAGAGCTATTGCCCTGAGTACTCTAGATGGCACCCGGCCAGTATCACTTACTCCGTAGGAAGCCTCTTTGGAGACATATTTGGAACTAGCCTTGACTGACTGACACTCATCTTCCTCCCTCCTGCTATAAACAGTAAGGGTTTATTTGCCTGGGTGTTGTTTTGAAAGAAGCTGCTCTTGACAGTGCTATGGAGGCAAATGAAATGTACACATTTATTATTAAGCCATTGGAAATAAGGCAATGGAACTGGAGTGTCTGCACCTCAGGATTTTCATAGCCAAAAGGGAAATACTAAAGCAGCTGTTTTGTTGCCAGGTAAAAAATGTCATAATTAGCCACCAAATTTTGATTTGTGGTGTGCTTCCTCAAATACATCTGAAAAAAACATTTACATGGGTATGTTCTAGAGGCAGAGCATGATCTGAACACAGACTCTGAACAACGGGAGACTGGAGAGGCTACCTTAGCATGGAGAAGTGCCTTGGTGGAGCTTTTTGGCTTAGGATAAGATGGTAGATTGTCTTCCTTGGAAGTCTCACCTCTCTAACCCTGCTCTTCAAGCTACTCCATCACCAAATATTCACACCTGTACAAGGCAGATCCCTTGTTTGTGAAGCAGATGATAAGTCAAAGAAGTTCTTGTAGTGTCATACTTGTGATTCTTCCTTTGTTATCTAAAGCAACAGTAGTATTCTCAGGAGCCAGAAACTGGGCAAATGTGTCATGAATTAAATGTGTTTGGGCTTTTTAAAAGCATTCTCTCCCTATAAAACTGTTGCCGTATGTCAGGTTTATGGTATATAAAATTAAGTTGTGCTGTAAGTCCATTGAGTGCTGCAATAAACAGATGGCTGCTGGGCTTGTTACTTCTACTGCAGCCATGGCTGAGCTCAGAAGTAGCCATTTCTGCATCAAGGATAGGGTTCAGAGTCTGAGGGGGGCAGAAGCATCTGAACAGAGCAAAACACCGTAGAGATCACAGTGTGGCCAGATCACTGTTCAGAGACCTGTCATGGGTCCAAAACCAGATCTCATAGCAAAACACAGGAGTGGGCAGAAGAAAGCAATGAAGAACTCTGAGCTGGATCACAAACTTTGGGAGTGATATAGGTGGGGACATTGAACTGTTGGAGTGGGTCCAAAGGAGGGGCACGAAGATGCTGAGAGGACTGTAGCAGCTCTGCTATGAGGACAGGCTGCAAGAGTTGGGGCTCTTCAGCCTGGAGAAGAGAAGGTTTCCAGGAGACTTTAGAGTAGCCTTCCAGGATCTGAAGGGGGCTACAGGAAGGCTGGGGAGGGACTATTGACAAGGGCTTGGAATGCCAGGACAAGGGGCAATGGGTTTAAACTGGCAGAGGGGAGATTGAAACTGGATGTTAGGAGGAAGTTGTTTGCAGTGAGGGTGGTGAGACACTGGCACAGGTTGCCCAGAGAGGTTGTGGAGCACAGAATCACCCAACGTGATCTTTGATCACTTTGGGTGATTCTGTGCTCCAAAACCTCCCTGGAGGTGTTCAAGGCCAGGTTGGACAAGGCCTTGAATGACCTGTCCTAGTGGGAGGTGTCCCTGCCTATGGCAGGGGGTTGGAACTGGCTGATCTTTGACCTCCCTTCCAACCTTACCATTCTATGATTCTGTGTAAGTCCAAAACATTTCAGTAAAACACCCATGAAATGTATCTCCTCAAAATGTGTTTTCTTTTGCTGGGCTGTAGATAGACTCCTCATTCCATGACAACATTTTCCTTATTGAATATAAAGAGTGAGTATTCCCTCTGCTTCCCACTAGAGAGGTGTTTTCCTTCTCAGCATTAGCTCTCTGTGCTGGAGAGTCATTCCCAGGGCTGGAGAACTCAAGAGAAGGAGATGCAAGGCAAGGATGGCAGGGGATAGAGAGCTACATGAATCTGTCATTGCCCAGAGCAACTCTTAGAGGAGAAGCTTCTAATCAGCTAACAGTCTCCAGTGGATTTGCTTTTCTGTGTGCACAGACGCTTTTAGGCCTGAAAATATTACTTTGCAACTAGACTGGCCTACAAAGAGCAAGAGATTTGGGAATGCCTGAGCCAAATTCCTATCCAGGACTCAAACTACATGATCTGGGGGAGAAAAAAAGAAAAAAGAGAGTACTGAAATGCCCAAACATAGTTTTCCTGTATCTTCTTCCATTCCCCTAGGAACAGGAAATCCACCCCCATGCTACCTTCCCTAAGCTGCTGATGCCAGGCTTTTGCTCCTCTAGATTCTACTGACATTTTCATCATTCAAGAGAAGTTAATTTATCCACCACAAATTTACTTTCTCTCAGAGACAGCAGTTTCAGCAGGCAGGGCTTAGAGCTCAGCACTACCTCCAGCTCTGCCATTGGTTTGCTGTGACCTCAGGCAAGTTATTTAACCTCTGACTGTCTCAGTTTGCCAGCCTGATGAATGGTGATGAAAACTACTTCATGACAGTAGACTTTAAAAAAAAAAAAAAAAAAAAGTCATTAAATACTTTGCAATTACTGGGGAAAGATTATTCTTAGCCCTTCAACACAACTCCATCTCTTACCAGATATTGAAAGTAGCTATTGTCCAAGCTTGGTGCCTAGCCACTTTTGAAGTGACAGGTTGATTTTCTCAGCAGAAACAACACCTTATGCACATGTCTGAGCTGTGTGTTCTCCTTTCCCAGGCACATGGACTTTTCTGCATTTATTTCAGCACAGTGAAACACCCATTTCTGGCTGCTCAGCCAGACAGTGCTAGTTTCTAGGTCAACCAACCACGATGGCTTATTTGAAATGGGAATAAAAAGAAGAATTGGTGTATTTAATTTTTTTTTTGTGTACCAGTGTTTCATTCAGTCCTTCTTTCCAATCATTCACCTCCAAGAATCAGCTTTGGTTCCACTTGCTCTTGTGTAATGCTCAAATTACCACCAGCTGATCAAATAGCAGAGTTTCTGAGCAGTGACCCCAAATTCTTGCAGCACCACAGAAGACACAAAAATGTGACCTGACCTGCTTAACCCTGTCTGACCTTCCTTGCCACGCAGTCTGACCTGACCTCACTCCTTTTATTCCTCCCAACACACGTTAATAGAATCCACCAAAGGAAAGCAGCAGGGGGAGAAGGAGTCAGACTGCCTTAACGTCTTATTTCAGAGAAGTGTTTCCTTAACTAAACAATCTAACCCTCAATAGTGATTTCTAAATTGCTGGAACATTACCTCCCACCCAGCCACTGTAATCAGTTTTTTTGCTTGGTACATATTCAAGAGTAGTCTTGAGCCACCATGCTTCTGCCAGCAGCACCTTAGAACAAACAACACATTCCTGAGGGAGAATTCCTTGATACTGCAAAAAGCTTCCTTATTCTGTAGATAAGAGGGTTGGGGAATTTCATCCACCAGTCTGACAGACACTGCCACTTTGTTTAGATTTCTTGAGAAAGGACAAGGAGGTTTAGTCTGTCTCACACTTTGCTGCTATATAATCTCCATCATAATATAATCATAAATAATTGGAAGAGTAGAGCCAGGAGCAGCTATAACCAAACCATTGGATGTTAGCCAGAGACTTGAGGGTGATTTGGGGACTTGAACATCTCTGCTGTAAAGGAAGACTGGGAGATCTGGGGCTGTTTAGTGTGGAGAAGAGAAGGCTGAGAAGGGATCTTATCAATGTCTGTAAATACCTGAGAGGTGGGTGCCAAGATGAAGGTGCCAGGCTCTTTTCAATGGTGCCCAGTGATGCGACAAGGAACAACAAGGATAAGCTGAAGCCCAGAGAGTTCCACCTCAGCCTGAAGAGAAACTTCTTTGGTGTGAGGGTGCTGGAGGCCTGGAGCAAGCTGCCCAGAGAGGCTGTGGAGTCTCCTTCTCTGGAGACATTCCAAACCCACCTAGGTGCATTCCTGTGTGGCCTGCCCTAGGTGATCCTGCTTTACCAGGGGGATTGGGCTCAATGACCTCCAGAGGTCCCTTCCAACCCCTAAAGTGATTCTGTGACTCCTCATTACTTTTTTCCCTCTCTGGTCTAAAGGCACAGAGATACTTCTGCCTTTCCAGGAGACCTCTATTTGCAGGCAAGCTTGAACACTCAGAGCCATAACAGATGTCTCCCTCCCCTTTACATTTTTGCTTTTCCCTCCACTTACATAATGCTAATTAATTTGGGCAGAAGATAGCTGAATTCTCTCTTCTCTCTTGCTTCCACAGCACACATTCCAGACTTGCTGCTCTCATAAGCAGTCTGATCAGCACCACACTGCACGCTCCTGCCAAATTCAGAGCACTCTTTTGACTAAGCTCGATGTCTCCCCTTGCCCTCAGAACATGAAACATCCCTGCTTTTGAATGGCTGTAGTGTAGCAATAATCACTCACACCAAGAGGGACGGGTTGTTTTCCAGAGATACACTCAGAAGCAGTTCCCAATTACTGCAAACAAAGTCTTCTCTCTTCTCAAGGAGAAAGATCTTAAAAATCAGGCAAACGCAGGAGGGAAATAAACCCAACAAAAGAGAAGGAGCCAAGGCCAAGGAGATCCTATGTATGGAAATTCAGTCATGTGAGTGCTAGCAAAGAGTGGAGAAGAACTCATTTGAACATCAAACATTTCATCCAAAAAATGCATTATCTCATGACACTGTGCTGATCTGGAAATTGGGATGATTTGGTAATTTTGGCATGATATGATATGTGGGATGAGCTGGCAATTTCACAGAGTGGTTTGAGTGCCAGCCTCCCTGCCATGGGAAGGGATACCTTCCACTAAACCAGGTTGCTTGAGGTTTAAGGCCAGCCTGGCCTTGAACACCTGCAGGGATGGTGCATCCACAACCCCCCTGGGTAGCCTGTTCCAGTGTCTCACCACCCTCACTGGAAAGAGTTTCTCCCTAATCTCCAACCATTCAGCTAAATCCTTGTCCATCCAGTGCTTCACCCCTCAAGTCCATGCTTGTCCTGTTTGGTGACCAGAATGTCATGCAGAGCAGTGTCAGATGCTTTGCACAAGTCCAGGTAGGTGAGAGTAGTTGTTCTTCCCTTGTCTGCTGATGCTGTAAGTCCATCATAAAAGGCCACCAAGTTCCTCAGGCAGGATTTGCCCTTGGTGAAGCCAGGCTGGCTGCCACCAATTGCTTCTTCATTTTCTGTATGCCTTAGCAAGGCCTTCAGGAGGATCCTTTTCCTACCTTTGAGTCACTTCTGAGGTTTTCTACCCCTCAAAAAATCATAAACAATGCATTTTGCTGCCACTGCCTTCCTTGATCACTTTATTTTAAACCTTTTGTCTTCTCCTCCACTGTAAGTTCCTTTGGATAGAAACTATCTACTCTTTTGATTTCACTCCGTGGGCCCCATTTTGGAGTGCTCAGGTCCCTTCATATTTGATTAATTAAATACTTTCTCAGCACTTCAGCTGTTAACAACAGAGGGAAATCCTGTTTGAGACTTCAGGAAGACAGCTTGGCTACCCTTGGCCATAGATCTGCCTAGTTTGATTGCTCCTAGTCCCACTTCCCTACTTTTACACTGTGCCTTCTAAATCCATTTTCTAAAAACAAAAGCTCCAGCAGGTATTTCCTGAAGATATTTGCTCTCTCTGCTTCAGTGCCTTCCTTGGCACTTCATTACCTCCTCTGTAAAATATTTTTTTTTCCTATTCACTCCTGGTTTCCAAAACTATAAAAACCCTTTCCTCTATTTCTCTTTATTCTGTCAAAATTTAGCCTAAGTCCCTAAATCTCAGCCTGAGTTACCCAAGCACTCACCACCTCAGCAGGCCAAAAGCAGAGAGCTGCCTAGTGCCAGTCAGCAGTGGAGAGTGAGGATATGGACTCTGCCCTTCTGTTAGTGGTCACGTCTCTGGTCCTGACTCAGAGATGAGGAAAGGCACTTTCAGAACTTGGAACCCCTTTTCTGGACAGGGTCTTTCAGACACTCTTTTTCAATGGGGCAGAGATGACTCTTGCTCAGTACCAGTTTCTCAGTAGCTCCAACAGGTAGCACTCACTTTTCACAGAGTAGCCTGTCTCTGCTGTACCTCTGGGCTGAAATAATTGGAGATATTTTTGGCCAGAAAAGGACAGCCTGTTTGTGCATCCCAGCCATTATGACACACACTTGGAAGAAGGAGTTCTGGGCTCTGATCCCTGCTTCCAGGACTGTTCTCCAAGTTCATACTAATCGGTTAGTGAATAAAATCTATTATCATGTCTAGCCCTAAGGAACAAATTCACACAGCCTCTGCTTTACTGAAGTGCCTGTACTTACTGATCCTTAGGCTATCTTTAGACAGTTGTTCACTCAGAGCCTCCAGACCTTTGCAGCCTTCTCAGAAGTGCTTGGCTCCTTATACTAGATAGACATGGGGGCTGAAACAAATGTTAAACTGTCTGAATCACTAAATGATTTGGTCCCAAAAGCCCTGGAGACATCCTCCTTCTACAGAAGTGTTACCCAAAGCTAGCAGCAGGGACACAACTACACCTTCCTAATAGCTAGATGGGAGAAAATCATTACTTATTTGGGACTATTATCATCCTTGTCTCAAAAGATCAGACATAGCCTCAGATTGCAAAGACACTGTGGGAAGAGGGGAGAAACGTTCCCTGTCCATCACCCGTTGTTTTCACACATGTATAGCTTCAGAGAGAGAAGACTCTTCACTGCAGTACATCCTTTCTGGAGTGGCAAGTGTAGCTATACAAAGTCACTGTAGCCTGCTAACAGAGACGAAATTGGTCAGGATAATGAGAGGAGGGCACTCGGTGTACCTGAAATTGCAGAAGGAAGCTCAGCAGGCAAAATACAAGAAGTTAGTGCGGGCTGGAATTTGGCCAGCTACCAAATTCTCATCCCTTGCAGAAAGTGCTATCACGCAATGGGAGGTCAGAGCTGCAGCCTTCAGTCTCGTTAGCAAACAAACGGCATTCAGCAGCGCTAGATCTCCCAACACCCCAGTACGAAGCGCTGCCTATCTGGTCCCATTATCCATTTCCTCCTGCTCTTGCTTTGCTACCGTAGCTGCCACACCGTAACAGCACAGACTGCTGGCACCAGCTGAGTTTAGCTCCAGCCTTCGCGGGCTGCTGCGGTGTTCCCAGCACAGAGCAGAGGCTCCAAGCGCAGCGCTGCGGCGCTCGGCGACGGTTTGGCAGCAGGCATAGGCTGGGCTGAATCCACCCTCTGCACATCAGATGAATAATTACAGCAAAGGGCTTGAGGCGGTTCACAAAGAATCTAGTGCGTGAGGCTTTGTTCAAAGATGAATTTTCCTCCTTACCAAAGCTCATAAATATCTTTCAAGCCTTAAGCAAATAAATTTACCATTTTCCTCGCAGTACAGAACCAGGTTTTCTCAGGGCAAAGCTATGGTGGCTCAGTTCATGCAAGAATCTTGGGCTGGCACTGCTCTGACACCTGGGGATTGATGGAGAAAGAGGAGAGAACACACAACTTCTGCTGGCAGCCTGGCTCACTTCTGCTGTGCCTGTACTGGAGCTGGGATGGTTTAGTCTGGAGAAAAGGAGGCTAAGTGAGGATCTCATTTTGCTCTACAGCTCCCAGAAAGGAGGCTGCAGTGAGGTGGGGTTGGTCTCTTCTCCCTAGGGTCAGGTGATAAAATGAGAGGAAATGGCCTGAAATTGTGCAAGGAGAGGGTTAGTTTGGAAATTCAGAAAAATTTCTTTGTTGCAGGAGTGGTCAGGCTGCCCAGGGAGGTGGTGGGGTCACCATCTCAGGAGGTGTGGAAGAAATGTGTGGACATGGCACTCTGGGATGTGGTTTAATGGCCGTGGTGGTGTTAAGTCACTGGCTGGACTTGATGATCTTAGAGGGTGTTTCCAACCAAACAGTTCCATGGTTCTATGATTTTTGATCTCTAGGACAGCTCCCTGAACAGACTGACAGGCAGAGTTCTTCTTGGTCCCATGAGAGGAGCTACTGAAGCTCATTGATGATAACCTGACAGCTGCTTTTACAAAGGCATTAAGGCAGATGGAGGTGATACTTCCAGCTCTGTGCTCAGCCATTCAGGAAGCACAGATCAGAGCTGGGAACTGATCCTGGGTCACACAGCAGTCTCAAACAGCATCTTCTCCCAGCTTCCCACAAAGCACTTACTGTATATTCACAAAATAAATTAAAAAAATGAATTATTAAAAAGCAAAATATGTCTTAGAGAGTTTAACAGCTACAAGGGAGAATGTTCAGCCACGAAAGGTATGTTTTTAATAATTAATTGCTGCTTTATTTAGCACAAAGCAACTGTCTTAGATCAAAATTAAATCCTTGCCAAGTGAGCTTCTTGACAATGGCCATTCAAAAGAAAAAAAGAGGAAAAAAAAAGTAAAAAAAAAAAGTGGGATAAAAACTTAGTCACAAAAAGAAGATTTAAAAAAAAAAAAAAAAGAGCCCTATAAAAACCTAACCTGAATAGAGTGTTGGGAAAGTGCCTTTTTTCTATAAATAAATAAACCATAAGAATTTTCTTCAAGTTCCATCATCACTGGATGCTGAACCTCACAGATTTATTCCACTCACCATGCCACCAGTTCCATTACCTTGCTGAAATTTCACTCACTGGGCTGGCAGCACTGGAGGAAGCCTCAGAATTACAAAGTCCACATGATCTGCCGTGCTCTTCACCATCACAGAATCACAGAATCACAGAATGAAATGGTTGGAAAGGACCTCTGCAGATCATTGAGTCCAATCCCCATGCCAAGGCAGGTTCACCTAGAGAAGGTCATACAGGAACACGTCCAGGTGGGTTTTGAATGTCTCCAGAGATGGAGACTCCACCACCTATCTGGGCTGCGTGCTCCAGGGCTCCATCACTCTAAAATTAAATAAGTTCCTCCTCATATTTAGATGGAACTTCTGATGTTCATGTTTGTGCCCATTAGCCCTTGTCCTGTCCCGAGCACCACTGCAGAAAGACTGCGCCCATCCTCCTAACGCTCACTCTTTAAGCACTGACCAACACTGATGAGACTCCACCTCAGTATTCTCCTCTCCAGACTAAAAGACCCTATTCTATCTTTCCTCCCAAGAGTCAGCCCATAGTTCAGAACATCACAGCAGACCCATCCACTCAACCACCAACAGGCTAAGGTACATAACAGATAGCAGAGAAACAGGAAAAACCTTTTTCTTGTTACTTTCCAGTGCATTAATAAAACCTAATTATTTCATGTACTCCTGAGAAAAGTAACATCTCAGATGGTTTGCAATTCAGTTACCATAATGCTGTACTGATGGCATGGAAAGTGCAAAGGGGCTGGAAGAGTAATCCTGCTTTCTGGTTCCCTTAACCAGTTCACAGGCTCAGCTACGCAACTATAAAGGAGAAATAAAAAGCTTTAGGTACAGATTTCTAACAACATTTTCACTTTTATAACCATTTGTAATGTGGCTACAACTTTGCAGTGTCTGTTTCTGAGTTCTGTACCTTTTTAGGTGCTGAGAACTTTGGCTGGGCATGGAGGCACAAAAACCTTTTTAGAGGAGACATATACATGGCAGTCTCACACAGACACATGGTGCATTTTCACTGCACTCTATGCAAAACTCAAATATAAAATGCATTCTGTAATCAGTTTATCCTTTGGTCTCTCAAAAATGAGAAAGAAAGACCAAGAAGTTAAATATCACTTTCAGGAGTGAGTCACCTAGGAACGATTCCCTCACTCCTGGGCTTGGAAAAAACTGCTGACCTTCATGCTTGAGGATGTTAATGCAGGAGTAGAGTCACAAAGTGGGATTTACAGCCCAGCCCAGAGACATCTTTTCCTTAAAGTCCAACCCAGGGATATCCTTTCCAAAGTGCAGTTTAACCTAAGCGATCATTGAAATGGTTTAATGGCATTTTGGAGTAATTTTATTTGCTTAATCAATCTTCAAAATCTCAGTTTGCTGTGTGTTTTCCACTATGTTTTCAATTATCTTGTAGTCCTCACTGCACATCACTTGCTGCACTCTCAAAACCAATTCAGAAATCAATAGAGGTGGCAATGAAGGGGAAAAAAAGTGTGGAAAAAATAAAGATGCCCCTCAACACTGGAAAATTGAAGGCCTAGAACTCTGTGGCTGTCTTAATGTGAAAAGCAAACACAAATGGCTACTTCCTCTCTCTGCTGCTCTTTCTCAAGAGAAGCTCAGTAGCTGAAATAAAAGGCATGTTGCAAATCAAGCTCAAGCTGCACATGACAGACGTGGGACTGGAATAACAAGGATATCACAGTCTAAGATTCAGATATAAAAGCAGAAGCTGTATGAGAAACATCATCTGGGATGATAAGGAATGAAATATGTTTGCAGAATTGCAGGCACCACTGCATGCAGAATTCTGGCTTGGAAAGGGAGAATCACAGAGCTCCAGACGAAGCAGTGGAGCAATGTGAGGAGTTTGTGTGCTGCAGCCTTTCAGTTTCAGCAGTTAGCAGTAAATAGGATTATGCTAATCTTTTCTTTTGACGGGTCACCTCATTTGTGGCAGTTGTAAAAGAAGAGGCAGGACTGGCTGCAGAGGGGAGGAGTTTTGCTTATGAGATAATTCTGCTCATGAGAAATAAATGAGAACCATTTGGAAAACAGGGTGTGTAAGTTATTACTGCCTGAGGGCAGCAGGAAATTATGAGAATAATAGTGCATGCATGTCTTTTGCTATTATTTACCTTGGCATTCAATAAGCCATGTGGAGTTGCCAGAGCAACTTCCACATCACATCCTACAAAAGCTACATGTTGCTCCCTCACAGACAGACACAAACCCACACACACTCCCCCCAAAACTTGAACTAACAGGACAATTTTTATAAGAAACCCTGGAAGCAGTCAGTCTCTGGAGGGATATTTATCTTTTTTGTTGAGAGAGGGGGCATAAATAAATACCTACAAGGAATCCTGTTGGCTGAAAAGTGGATCACTTCAGATGCCAGTGCAGAATACTATGAGGTGCTGGGGAGATTCCCATTAGAGCTCCAGAAGAAAACATTTTATCATGAGAACAGTTGGACATTGGAATAATGTCCCAAGGCAAGCAGTGGATTTCCCTGTGCTGGTTAGTTTTAAGACTTAGCTTGACAGAGTACTAGGCCAGCTCGTTTCAACTCTACCAGTACCTAGAAAGGTTGGACCAGATGATCCTTGAGGTCCCTTCCAACCTAGCATTTGTGATTCTGTGCCTTTAACCAATGCCATGGTGCCACGAGACAGTTGCAGTCTCACAGACTCTGTTAGCAAGTATTTTTCCAGTAGTACTTGTCACAAGTGAGTCCTATCCTGGGTACAGAATCCTCAGTGAATCAGATTTCAGCTCAGACATCCCCTGATTCCTCTCCTCTTAGCCATTGATCACTGGTGATCAGAGGGCTGGAGCAGCTCTACTTTGAGGACAGGCTGAGAGAGTTGGGGATCTTCAGCCTGGAGAAGAGAAGGCTTCCAGGAGACCTTAGAGTAGCCTTCCAGGATCTGAAGGGGGCCTTCAGGAAGGCTGGGGAGGGATTATTGACAAGGCTTTGCAATGCCAGGACAAGGGGCAATGGGTTTGAACTGGCAGAGGGGAGATTGATGTTAGGAGGAAGGTCTTTGCAGTGAGGGTGATGAGACCCTGGCACAGGTTGCCCAGAGAGGTTGTGGCTGCTCCCTCCCTGGAGGTGTTCAAGGCCAGGCTGGACGAGGCCTTGAGTGACCTGTGCTAGTGGGAGGTGTCCCTGCCTATGGCAGAGGGTTGGAACTGGATGAGCTTTGAGCTCCCTTCCAATCTTACCATTCTATGATTCTATGAAGTGTTTTCAAAGCCCAAACCAGAAAAGCTACTGAAAATCAGAAAGAAGGCACAAAACACAGCAGTCAAGGCTAGAGTCAGACCTGAACTGAGCAGTCCCAGATTTACACTCTGTTCCAGGCACCAAAGCTCCTGGCACCTTCACACCAAAGGGCAGCAGGTGGGTCTTAACTTGAGATAGTAACCAAAGGGCTGAAGGTGACACTCAGAACTCCATTCATTTTTCATTAACGTCTTTTGCAACATTACAGACAAGAGAATCATCAGGATGTACACAGGAGATCCTTCCCAAACTTAGAAGTTTCATACACAACATAAGTTTTATCTCCATAATTAGGGACCTTGAGAGTTCACCAACAAACTGCTTTTGCAGGACAAAGCCACCCTGCAGATCAGCTTTGGAAAACAAAGGCAAAAGCAAGAAAAGATCTTGAAAATTAAGTGGGATGCAGTAGAAAGGCAAAAGGAAAAGAAAGAGCCAACAAAATCAGTTGCTAGAAATGGAGCAGAGTTTCACATGCACTAATTGTGTGGGGTTTTGAGATGGCCTTAGGACAAGAAAATGCCTTAAGCTGTGAATGGGTTTATGGCTGTGGATTGAATATGGAACAATGCTCAGTGGGAGGACACTGCTGTGCAAGGGCAGGCCAACAATTGCAGGGCTGCAGCCACCCTGCTTGTTTACTCTACCATTTACTGAGCTGTGGGTTAACACACATGGGAAGCATGCAGAGCAGATGTTTGTGGAAGAGCAGCACAAGAGCAGAGCTCCAGAACCTGCAATGACAATGAGTTGGGTTGCAAGCCTCACTGCATTGTGCTGACTATGGAGTGCACAGGAAGAAGAAATGCCAGGGCAGTCCAGAAAAGAGTCATAGGATGGTTTGTGTTAGAAGAGACTTAGAGATCATTAGTTCCACCCCCTCTACCATGGGCACAACACCTTCTACTAGACCAGCTTGCTCACCAGCTTGCCTGAACAGCCTTGGAGCCTCCACAACTTCTCTGTTCCAGTGCCTCACCACCCTCACAGGGAAGAATTTCTCCTAACATCCAATTTAAATACCTCTTCTTCCAGTTTGAAGCCATTATCCCTCACCTCATCTCATCACTCCATGTCTTCGTTGAAAGTCCCTCTCAAGCTCTCCTAGAGACCCCATTCAAACACTGGAAAGTTGCTATAAAGAACCCCTGGAGCCTTCTCTTCTCCAGGCTGAAAACCCTGACTCTCTCAGCCTGTTTTCATAGGAGACAAACAGTTCCCTAATCTCAGAGCTTCAAGTGACAGCATGGTGCCAACACTGCTGTAGGGCCAAAGTTGTACATGTGGCCTCCTGGAAAACCTACAGCAGCTTGATAAAACTAGGCTGAAACCAAAACATGGCAAATTTATATCCACTGGACAAAAATCTCTTCCTTTTTGCTTGTAAATAATACCACAGAGCAAGGTTATCCTCAGAGTCACATCATTTATTCTAATAAAAGTACTCAGACTCTGAAAAGAAAACAGGACACAATGTTAAGAAGAGCTCAGTGAAGGAGATAAATCAGCTGTTGCCAGCATTTCTCATTCATTATTCTCATAGACAGTAAACTCCACTTTCCCCAGACTCTTGGATCTTCATTCATTTGGTGCTTGACCCTAGGATCATAAAGTTGTTTAGAAAAATTAGCCAGTGAGAAAGCAGCTGAAGGACAAGAATACAGAATCACAGAATTAACCGGGTTGGAAAAGACCTTTGAGAGCATCAAATCCAACCTATTACCCAGCACCATCTAATCAACTAAACCATGGCACTAAGTATCACATCCAGTCTTTTTTTAAACACCTCCAGGGACAGGGACTCCACCACCTCCCAGGGCAGCCCATTCCAATGCCAATCACTCTGTGAAGAATTTTTTCCTAACATCTAGCCTTTTTTTTTTTTTTTTTTAATTTATTTTTATTTGGGTTGGGTTCTGGTTTTGTTTGTGGTGTTGTGGGGGTTTTAAACATGATGCATTTTCTCCTGAGCATTCATGATGGGTGGTACTTTCTGACTTTTTCTTGTTGTCTACCACAAGAGCTGGTGTGGGGGGGTGAGTGCTAAAGCTTTGTCCACTCTCAGGAAGCACTCATTATAGGAAAGACATTGAGTTGCTGGAGCAGGTCCAGAGAAGGGCAAGAAAGCTGGTGAAGGGTCTGGAGAGCAGGGCTGGTGAGGAGCAGTTGAAGGAACTGGGGTTGGTTAGTCTGGAGAAGAGAAGGCTGAGGGGAGAGCTCATTGCTCTCTACAGCTCCTTGAAGGGAGGTTGCAGTGAGGTGGATGTTGGGCTCTTCTCCCTAGTGTCAGCTGGTAGGATGAGAGGAAATGGCCGGAAATTGTGTCAGGGGAGGGTTAAGTTGGAGATGAGAAAAAATTTCTTTACTGCAAGCATGGTCAGGGATTGGCACAGGCTGCCCAGGGAGGTGGTGGAGTGCCCATCCCTGGAGGTGATCAATAAACCTGTGGCTGTGGCACTGTGGGACATGGTTTAGTGGCCATGCTGGTGTTGGCTTGAAGGCTGGGGTCAATGATCTTAGAGTTTTTTTTCCAACCCAAACAACTCTGTGATTCTATTCTAAAATATTTTAAGTCCTAGTTTCTGTGGGGCATTGACTGTCTGGAACCTTTGTTTTAGGAAAACAAAAAAGCAAATTTCTTAGATTTTTTTTTTCTTTTGTGGAGAACAGTTAGAACAACAAAAACAAAAGAACCACAGTTTCATTAATCCCATGGGGGTGTGGGTGTTAATTCCTTTTTTAAATGTTTTTGCACCATAATCCAGTTTAAAATGTATCACTCAGGAAGCAGATATAATGTTATGGAACTGAGGTGGCCAAATGAAGTATAATACAAAAACACATTAGCATTTCACAAAATCTGGCAATGAATGCAGAGAGCAATACCAGGATTTAGTTCTCAAGGGAAAGACAAACTTGCAAAACACAATTTTGTAGTGACTTCTGGAGTGACTCTGTGGCAACTTCAGTTAAGAAACTCAGCTCTGAGTAACAGAGCACTCAGAATCCTTCAGCTGAGTTTGTTAGCATGTAAATTGGGCACCACATAGGTGACCTCCAACAGCCTTGAAGTTTCACCTTCCTCTTTAAAAGATGTAGGATCTCTTTCCTGATAGACTGTGCTTCTTAGACCCAGGCCACCAGCTGTCAGTTGGGAAAGGACAAAAATGAGATATCACAAACATCCTTCTCCTTCCCCTACAGGAAGGTGCAACAGAGTCTCCCTGCCACAGATAAACCAGTCTGTGACTATTTCTTCCCTTAAAAAGTGAGAACAGTAAATTATGACTTTGCAGCATTCCCAGCACAATTCTAGAGCAGTTCTGACATCTTCTTAGAAGGATATTATAGTCCCAGGAGGGCAGCCTCACTCTGTCCCTTTCCAGAGTGAGTATTTTCTTGTTCCAGTCTCCCTCTCTTGAGCTTCTTCTAGAAAAGGCTCTTAAAAGGTGACAGCAGAGGATTCTGCTTAGAAAATTTCCTGTCTTTACACCAGCTGAGTGGATGCTCTCCTGAGCTGCTTCTGTGCATTCCCAGTGGAAGTGATGCTTTCATTTCTCAACCTGAATCTCTGGTACAACCAGAGTCAGGGGTTGGAAGCCAGAGTTTGAGCAAAGGCAGCTGGAAGCAGCCTCCTGTTAACTCTCTGGTTCCATGGACACTTCAGGATGCCTTTGGACACACAGTTTTTGAAGAAGCCATTTCCACGTGGGCTGGGGATAAGAGTGGGTGGATGTGAACTCTGCAAAAGACCCAGAGACATCACCTACAGCTTCTGTAGCCTGATACATCCAACATGCTTGTTTGCATTCTTCTGCTTGCATCTCCGCACTGGATTGATACATATAATAAAAAATTGTGTCAAGAAAGCAGAAAAATTGAAGGCTCACATTTGAATTTACAGTCTAACAACAGGCTTGTTAAGCCAAGGCAGTTTTGAAGTAGAGTCAAGCTGACAGCCTCTCCTGAAGGACCTGAGTAGCAGGAATCTGACATGCAGCTGGCTCTTCCCAAGCTGGAGCAACACTGTGTGGCTCCTGAGCTCTCCGAGGTACAAATTACCCTCCCTGCAGCCTGCAAAAGCAAGGAAAATGCTGCGGGGGACTGGGGCTACCAGCTGAGAAACACTCAGGAGTGCTATTTACTGACAGAAAGGGGACATTTTTCTGCCTCTAACCTGCAACTAGGAGACAGGCAGGGCTGCTGGCAGGGCCACGTGTGTGGAAATGGCAGCACGAAGGGAGGGAGCACCAAGTCAGCTGTTCAGCTCTTTGTGCTCAGGATGAGAAAGTTTACCTGCCAGCACAACTCCTGTTAAAAGCAAGTGGGGAAGGTACAGCTAAACTAAAAAATGGACTCGATGCTCATCTCAAATGACTATGGCACCTTTGTAAGGCAAATACAGAGCTACTCCTGTTTGATTCAAGAGAGATCAAGCTTAGTGTGGAGAGCTGGAGGGCTCTGGCTGGCTGAGGGTTGTATTCAGCAGCAGGCCAGCCCTGCAGATGTTTTCTTCTCACATACATTGCAAAGCTTTTGAGCAGATCCCTTGAAAATACAAAGGGCAGGATCCATTTTTTTGATGGAGTTAAGGAAAAACCTGATGTTGCCTGGTGAGTTGAAGTGAATCTAATGCAGCTGTCTGCAGCCAAATCTGGATCCTGAAAAGCTGTGTCTGGGAGGGTTTTCTTGTGTGCTTTCTGTTTTTACCCCTCTTCATGCTGAGCAGGACCTGTTTCCTCTCCTTACTTTAGAGCAGTGTTTAGCGATCATACATATTACAGACCAGCAGACAGAAGTGAGGAGTAGGCAGGCACTGGCAAGCTTCCCACAGACTTCTGGTCTGATTCATGTTCCTGTACTCTGACCTGGAAATCCCAGCGTTCATTCCCCTTTCACAGGAGAAGAGGAGCAGTAAGAGAGGGAAGAAAAGGTCAAAACTAATTTTACCCAAATGAAATCTAGGAGGAGACTTCCACTGCACCATCCTTGTGTTTTCCACTCTAGACCTATGTCATTCTGATTACTTTTGTAAGGAAAAATTCTTATTTTAAATGTGCAAAAGTGAGATTGTGGTGAACAATTTAAAGTGGAGCAAAGGGAACAAATTTTTGTTTAAACCAGTACACAACGCATCAGACTACAACAGGCACAGTGGTTGCAATCTAGACATATGCAAACATCACTGCTCTTGCAGTTTTTGGTAGTTTTGGCAAAGATCCAGCCCCTGGAACCAAGAAATGACATACCAGTCTTCCCTAACAACTAGAAGTAAAGCCTGGAAAACTGAATCCAGCAAGTAAAAGGAATCTAGAACAATCTCATTGTTTCTGGGATCTATTTTGTCCACTTTGAATGGTCCATAGTCATACAAAGAAATTAGGTTCATAGAATGGTAAGGTTGGAAAGGACCTCAAGGATCAACTAGTTCCAACCCCCTGCCATGGGCAAGGACACCTCCCACTAGGACAGGTCACTCAAGGCCTCATCCAACCTGGCCTTGAACACCTCCAGGGAGGGAGCAGCCACAACCTCCCTGGGCAACCTGTGCCAGTGTCTCACCACCCTCACTGCAAACAACTTTCTCCTAACATCCAGTTTCAATCTCCCCTCTGCCAGTTCAAACCCATTGCCCCTTGTCCTGGCATTACAAGCCCTTGTCAATAGTCCCTCCCCAGCCTATGGAAGGCTACTATAAGGTCTCCTGGAAGCCTTCTCTTCTCCAGGCTGCAGAGCCCCAACTCTTGTAGCCTGTCCTCCAGCCCTCTGAGCATCTTTGTGGCCATCCTCTGGACCCACTCCAACAGTTCCAGGAGTTGTTCTTCCACTGCTTACAAATCTGGCCATGATTCAGTATGAAGGAGTGAAACTGCAGCAATGTTCTAGGTTTATTCTGCAGAAGCTTTAAGCTAAAATGTTCAACACTTTCACAAATGATTCCTACATGCACACAGGGTCCATAAACCTCCTTCTTTCTATTTCTATGCACGCTGAGTTTACACCCTCGGCTGAAAATCTAGAAATACTGAAGCTCAGTCAATATTAATGTATTTTAATTACACTGCCAGCTCCAAGACACAGATAACCCAATCCTAACAGCTTTATTAACTGACATTGGAAATCCTGTGCCCAAACATCCATGCATTATCAAGCAAAGCACCATAAGAATGAAGATTTATGATGTTGTCACAAAAACAAGGCAAGAAACAATAGCATTAGGAGCTAATAATTTAGATTGGTTCACTATGAAATTTTGTAGGACTAATGAGGACAAAAAGCTTAACTTGAAAACAATGTCAGCACTGCTCTTCTCCAGGCATTCCTTTGTCTCCTCACCTCGTATGAACCACTACATATGGTAGAACTCCCCTGTCCTCTAACAGCATTCCTGCCTTCAGTCTTCCTTCAGCCCATGAATCCATTGTGTCACATCCCTCTCTGTGTTTCAGGGCTGTAGTAGACCTAAATATTTTCTTCTTACACCTACATCCATAGCAGTTCTCTTTAACAAAAATCTAGTACAGAGTCCGAGAGCTGCACCTCAGTGACTCCAAAGAATCAGACACAACCTTCCCTTCTATGAGCCCTCAGTGTGCTCTTGCAGCCCAGAGAGCCAACCAGATCCTGGGCTGCAGCAAGAGCAGTGTGGGCAGCAGGTCAAGGGAATTGATCCTTCCTTTCTACTCCATACTGCTGAGATCCCACCTGGAGTACTGCATTCAGTTGTGGAGCTCCTGTTACAAGAGGGCTATGGATGTGCTGGAAGGTGTCCAGAGAAGGGCCACGAGGATGAGCAGAGGGCTGGAGCACCTATCCTATGAGGGGAGACTGAAGGAGTTGGGGCTGTGCAGTCTGGAGAGAAGGCTCCCAGGTGACCTTCTTGTGGCCTTTCAGTATCTCAAGGGAACCTACAAGAAAGCTGGGGAGGGACTTTTTAGGCTGTCAGGTAGTGATAGGACTGGGGGCAATGGAGCAAAGCTGGAAATGGGGAGAGTCAGACTGGATGTTAGGAAGAAGTTCTTCAGCATGAGGGTAGTGAGAGCCTGGAAGGGGTTGCCCAGGGAGGTGGTTGAAGCCCCATCCCTGGAGGTGTTTAAGGCCAGGCTGGATGAGGCTGTGGCCAGCCTGATCTAGTGTGAGGTGTCCCTGGGCATGGCAGGGGGATTGGAACTAGATGATCCTTGTGGTCCCTTCCAACCCTGACTGATTCTATGATTCTCAGGAAAACCAAAGGACTACACTGGTGCTAGCCCTGAAGAGAGAGGAAAGGGCAGCCAGCCAGAGGGCACCAAGAGCTTGACTCATCCCAGTTGTTCTCCAGTTCCAAGACGAAAGTTTTTAAGTCTTTCCTTTCTTAGAATGGTGGCAAAAATGGTGGCACACAGCCATGGGCTGAGAATTGCTGCCCCACCCCACAGATGAAAAGCAGGAACATTTACCTCCAGTTTCTTTCTTCATCAGACTAACTTTGGTGTGGAAGGCAGAGAATTTAAAATTAATTCCCTGAGGTTGTCTTAGGCATCCTTGTCCTTTGAACAGCAGGGAGATCAATCTGCAGTGCAATGCATAGGCATGCAGGAAGGACTAAGCACTCCCACACCATTTAGTCTTCTCTCTTCTCAATGGCAAGTTTTAGTTTCAGTCCTCTGATTCTGACAAATCTTCAGCTGCCAGTCACACTTCTGTATGGGGGAAAGAGGGATGGACTTCACTGCAGGGATTTGGTAGGCAAAGAGCAGAACTTGCTGTATCTACTAATGCTAATGTGTAGCTGTGGGGCAGGTACAGGGCTGCTCATAGTGTGAACTCCTGGGATGAACTGGAATACAGGCACAGGAGTAGTTCTTTCTCATCTTTACATTTAATGCTGACATTTAAACCACAGCCACTTCTGGCAACATCCTGCAAAGAATTTGCTACAGTAGGAGCACAGCAGTAGAGCAAAGAGTCCACTAAATGTGGTCCTGGAATTTTGCTTTGGACTCAGGGTCTGGAGGACAGGTCTTCTGAGGAGCAGCTGAGGGAACTGGGGTTGTTTGGTTTGGCCTTTGAAGAAAAGGAAGTGGAGGGGAGACCTTCTGTCTATCTACAGCTCCCTGAAAGGAGGTTGGAGCCAAGTGGGTGTCAGTCTGTTCTCCTTAGTAACAATTGATATGATAAGAAGAAGCAGCCTTGAGTTGCACCAGGGGAGGTTCAGGCTGGACATTAGAAGAAACTTTACTGAAAGGGTTCTCAAACACTGGAACAGGCTCCCCAAGGCAGTGGATTAATCCCTACAGATCTAAACCCCTGTAGGTGTTTAAAAGATGCAGATGTTCTGCTGAAGGCCATGGTCTAGCACCAGACTTGGTGAAGTTAGAGAATGGTTGGACTTGATGACCTCCAAGGACTTGTCCAGCTGAAGTGATTCTATGATCCTACACTTCCCCTGGTTTCACAGACTGAGTATCCCTGACAGATGTTTGGTTCAGGAACATCCTCAAGGCCAACCATTGTTCTGGATCTTTATATCTGGATCACATTGAGTGTGGCTGTGACACATTCAGCTTGCACCAAAGCAGGGAATACCCATTGTAAGGTTATCAAGTACAGATCTGTAGTTGTTCTTCCATTAACACTGGTGGATCAAGGAGATTTCTCTGCTTCTGCAGCATAACTGATCTGATCCAGTTTCTCTGGGCTTCCAATGCAGCAGTGCCCACAAGGGTACCACCAAAGTCAGGACCTATACTTCCTGAATGCGCTGAATAACTTCCCCAAGGTGATATGAATTGCTGACCTACCACAAGGAAGGTACCAAAGACCAAACCTCATCTTGTGACCCACTCAGCAAAGGTGCCAGGTCCATGGAAACCTTGGCACAGCTGGGACTGAGTCTTCAATGGCTTTGCTGCCTCAGCAACCTGTTTGCTGTGTTTTGAACAAATGTGCATATTTGCTTTACACAAGGCATCACCGTGGGGCCACAAGCTGAAATCTTTCCTTGGCAAAACCTTCTTCTGAGGTTTGTAAAATATTATCAATGAGGAAAGAACATTTAGACCCATTCACATTTTCTCCCACAAGAATACAAGGAATTACAACCTAGAGTCAAAGAAAAAATACAATACCTGCCCCCAAGAGCACTCACTGCCAGCTGGATCACATAACCCACATAGTTCACACTATCTCAGTGACCCTTCAGGATTTTGTACTGCTTAACATTTTCCCTCCAGCAGCAGCTCTCAAACCACTGCAGGGCAAGGGTCTGGTTTTAGCACTGGCCTTGCCATGCTGTCTGTACTTGTCAGACATCCCCCACTCGGATAAAATGAGATGAGATCCTAGATAAGAGCCTTTCAGGACAACTCCTTTCCGCTCACCCCTGTTTGCTGCCTACAGATGTGCCCTCAGCAAAGATCTTCTCAGTATTTCTCCTGTCCAACCAAATCAGGCACTCTGCATTCAGTGTTCTCTTTTTGTCCTTCCATGTGACACAGGGAAATGGGGAAGAACAGCTGAGGGGACAAAGGAATGAGAACACTTTCTTTGGCTGTGTACATTTAAAACAAGAGGGAAGAGGAAATGTTCTGCTACTCTGTGTATTTTTTTTCTTCACATCTCTTCAAAAACCTCAGCTATTTTCCACAACTAATTTAAGAGGCTCTTTTTCACCTGTAAGAAACTCCCACCTACTGTAATCTGTTATTCTGGCGCATCCTAGTATTCCACAGAAAAATGCTCCTCAGGTCTGAACTCCACATCTTCCCTGACACTACCCACCGGTGCACCAAAAAAAGCATCCCTTTTCCTCAGGGCAGACAGTCACTGCCATGCTTTTTTCCCCTAAGAAAATCCCAAGCATATTTCTTTTATGCATCCTTCACTTGCTGATTAACAGCTAACTGCTCCCACTCTCGTGTATCAGCCGATGTGTTCCTTGCATGCCTACATCAGGATGAGACTGGAAATTCCTCCAGGCAGGCATCTGCTTAACCTACGTGTTCTAAAAAAAATACAGATTGGGTCAGACTGATTCTTTTCATCGGAGGGGGAGTCAGGCAGAAAGAACGAGAGGAAATAGCCACAAGATAAGGGTGAAAAGGGAAAACAAAGGGCTGTGGAATGAAGGTAAGAAAGGAGAAGAGCATGGCTGAAGAGTGGGACTAGAGAGGGAGCTAATGTAGCTGATGAAAATGCAGCATTAGCAAGCCCAGGATGATTTGACAAGTGTGAACAAGCCTACACCAATGTTAAAAAGCACTACATCTGGCAATGTGTCAATGTTTAAGCAGCACTTTCCTTCTCCTTCCCATGCTGGGATTCTGCATCCTAGATATTCCCTTAGATCCACTTGTAAGCTGCTTAGGTCCACAGGAATCCATTTGTAGAGGTGGATTGGACAGAGAGCAGATATAAATCGGCAGTAATTACAGATACTCTCGTGCTCTCCCTCCCCAGGTTACCTCGTTACAAAACAAAAGCTCAGCAAAACATTGCAAACTGCTGATGTACAACCAAACAGGGGGAACTACTGGCAGCAGAACTGCTGGGGTTAACCATATGGTGTTTAACCTGCTATCCCCTGGTGGGGATTACTTTTACACCAGCAAATATATGGCAATGAGATCACTTGTCTTTTGGAACACAGAAACGGGTCTGGGGCACTAAATTCAGCAGCTGCAGAATCTTGCAGGACACATATGTGAAAGGAATTCTTAACATTTCTTCCAACAACTTTCTTCAGCAGCCCAGGGTGATAATTTTTCTGAAGGAAAACTGGGCTGGTCCCCTGTTATGTCAAACTCTGCATGCAGACTTGCATGTAGATCTGATTCTAAGACTTACATAGAATCATAGAATGCTTTGTGCTGGGAGAGACCTTTACAATTTATCTAGTCCAACCCACCTGCAGTTAGCAGGGACATCTACAACTGGATCAAGTTGCTCAGAGCCCCAAACAACTTGACCTGGAAAGTTTCCAGTACATAAGAGGGCCCACAAGAAAGATGGGACAATTGTCCCAGCAGGGACTGCCACAATAGGATAAAAAGTGATGGCCTCAAACAAAAGAGGGCAGATCCAGACCAGACATGAAAAAGAACTTTTCTACACTGGGGATGATGATACACTGGCACAGGCCACACAGAGAGGTGGCAGAAGCCTCATACCTGGAAATACAGATTTTTGCTTTGCTTCTTAGCTTTGAGAGAGAGAGAGGTGAGGGAAGATCCATGTTCTCAGTACACATATACCTCACACACACTTTCTATGGATATAGAATCATAGAATGATTTAAGTTGGAAGGAATTTTTAAAGTCATCTAACCCATTCCCTCTGCAGTCAGCAGGAACATCTGCAACTACACCAGGTTGCTCAGAGCCTCAAATAACCTGACCTGGAATGATTCCAGGGATGGGGCTTCGATCACCTCTCTGGGAACCTGGGCCAGCCTCTCAGCATCAAACCTTTCTTTCCTCTCTCCCGTCTGAATCTCTCTCTCAGTTTCAAACCCTAACCCTTGTCCAGGCACAACATACCCTGCTCAAAATTCTGTCCCCAGCTTTCTAATCAACCCTTTAAAGTCTCCTCAATCTGCTACATGTTACTTAGTGTTTAGCAGGTTTATCTCACATTTTCAGCTGGCCTTTGAACATCCTTCTACATTCTAATCACGCTCAATAACAGAATTTTATTCTTATTTCACCTGTGGGCATCCATCATTACAGCTGAAGACAACAAGTCTCATCCTCATATCTCACTACAAAGTAGAGCTCTACATTTCATAACACAAACTACCAAATCTCTCATGTCCTTTGATTTGGAGGTCTTCTGGAAGCAGAGTAGGAATCCTCAATACCTTATTTTGCACCACTTGCATTCAGCACTGTAGACTGTCATTTTAAAACAGCCCAAGTCCCAGCAAGACAAACTTCCCCTTATCAAGCTTTTGCTCCTGTAAAGTTCGTATGAACAGATTGTTGCTTAATCTCATATGTTAAAGCATTTGGAAACTATCAGTCATTTGGAAGGGGGAGATAAGAAAGGAAATTCCCAAGATTTTGCATGCAGGGACAAATTCAGCCCCCGATTAACAGGTGCAACTGCTGTTGGTTTTGCCAGGTTTCTTCTTGCTTCTAGCAGGACAGAGCTAAAAAAAATCATGGGCCCGGTAAAACATCCAGGTAAAAATAGAGGGGGTGTTATGCTCTGCACTGTGTCCTCTGCTGCTAAGGAACTCTTCAAAAATCTTTTGGGTTCGACAATAAAATGGTTCCCATGGTAACCCCATCTGATGTCACAGAGACAACGTGTGTAAGGTCACAAATCCTTCAGAGGGAAAAATAAAATCACAAAAGAGACACAAAACTTTGTGATCTGAGGCTAGTATCAGTTCCTTTGTTCTATAAGACTTTATTGCATTCTCTTCCCTCCTTTCTTTTTTTTTTTTCCTTCTAAATACTGCATTAGGAAAAAAAAAAAAGTAAAAAAAAAAGTGGAAAGATTTGTCCCAGGAATTTCCTGTTGGCCATTGCCCAGAAAACAGAGAGCACCAGCAATAATGGGAGCAACGCAAGTTCCTCCTAGGCCTGCTTCGAGCAAGCTTCCAAGTCCTTCTCTGACTTGGCTGTAGTATGACAGTGCTTTGGAGAGGTTACTGGGCACCATAGCCAGAGGTGCATACAACAACATTTCAGTTTCCCTTCTGCTCTTTCCCCTTCTCTAGGCTCCAAGTTACAGGAATTCATCAGCTGATGTTATTAAAATAAACATCCTGCTACCGCGCAGTGAGGAATACTTGAAACAACTCACAGCGCGAGGAAGAAATCCAAGCTTGAGCTGCTCTGTGATAAAGTGCAGGAGACTGACAATGGAGGTGAGATTATCTGTCAGTGGTCACTTGCAGACATTGAAAAGAGAAGAGCCCAGGAGACCTGCAGAAAGCAGGTAGCTTTGAAATAATCTGTTCACCAGTTTTTCTTCTGACCAGTGGTCACCCTGCCTTTCCAAAGCAGAATGCTCCCAACTGCATCGGCACACACATGTGCCTACACACACACACACACACACATACACACACTGTTGTTCTCCTGTTCTGCACCTCACAGTACCTGGCCAATTTCCATTTATAACTATTGTCTTTCACTCACTCTACCCTTAGAAGCCTAAAAATCATAGA